>JABFPQ010000731.1:0-10364 GCA_022817265.1 Masnerella sp. ZL-2020
TCATTATTCATATTCCAAAAACATTTTTCTATAATTTATAAACTTTGTCAATTTTATTTCAGATAATACGTCATCAATTGCGACGCGAGATGGCTAATGAAAGGCGAAGAATGTATTCAGGAACACTACGACATTGTCAAGGCTCGTGCACCTGCAGAAATGAATGCAAAGTGTCCCAAACGTGCTTTCCCAGATGCACCCATCATCAACACTGTTAATAAAATTATTCATAATCAAAATTTCAGTGATACAAATTTTTGTTTTAAATCAAGTGAAAAAAGTTTTGCTTCGAAATTTAAAAACACAATATTGTGATCCAAAATCAAAAGAATAATGTTTTATTTCATAATTAGAATATAAGAATAATGTTTCTAAATAAGAAAAAAAAATTAAATCAAAAGAATGATGTTTTATTTCATCATTAGAATGTAAGATGTCACAATTCTAACTAAAAATTAAGCACTTTTTTAATTAGTTTATTGTATAACATTGTATGACATTTGGTGACTGATATTTTTCAATAAAATAATTATAATAATATTTTTTTATAATAATGATTTTTCTATATAATGATATGAATCGCTCTCCCTTATCCTCGTCAGTAGATAGACTGAATCCTTTTTCATCAATAATTAAATTTGTTTCAATATGACTATCAAAAAAAATAAGAATATTATATAATAATATTTATATAAATATTATATATTTGCAATACTGTAATTTCAGTGACAAAATGTATATACTTATAGTAGGAAAACAATAATTATTCTGAATATAAATTGTGTCAAATGATTTGAAAAAAATATTTTAGATTGGAATAAACGATTTTTTAATAAATATACACTAAGCAAAAAAAACTGATCACTTTGAAGAGGACTAAAAATTGGTCATTTTTGATTGTGGAGCAAAGTGATCAGTATATTTCATAATTTAAACAAATTAAATTACATGAATAAATTTTGTGACAAACATTTAAAAAAGCTCAAAAAACATGAAGATATAAAAAGAAATCTGCAAGAGAGAATGTTGTATTTGACATTCCCTAAAAGATATTGTCATAAACCAAATTTATGAATTTTAATTGCTTTATAATTATTAGCAATTATTATATTTATAACCACCTCGTTAGCACCGACGACCACTGCAACTACTGGATTCAGTTTACCTAATATTACTGCTGCAACCACTGCTGTCAGTTTTATTCTTGGTAGTTCGTTATCCACTACGTCCACAGGTTTTAATTTGTACACCTTTAACTATAATATATAAAAGTACACCTTTCACTTCTTCAAATTTGGTACCACAATCGACCTTGGCATCAGTTGGTAAGTAATTGCATTAATTAATCATTTTAATTGATCAAATTTTTTGATTCTACAATTTTAGTTCATAATTAGTCTATAGTTAATTAAATTTAAGTCCTACAAATCTTGATTTATTTAAAATTCAGCATGAAATTTTTAAGGTACATATATACCTATATATATTTACATAACAACATATGTTTTGTTTAAAATACAATTGTTTTTAAGAACAATTTTTATATTACAGCACTACACATTGGACAAGCAGTGGACAACAAAGTGGTACAATAAATTTTTGACAATTAGAAAAATCGATTAACAAATGGATAATGGAGTTAGAAGAACAAGAAAAAGTATTTATAAATTAAGCAAACCAGATTAATGCTTGGGATAAACTTTTAATATGTAATTGAGAAACAATTGTCATCCTTAGTCAAGAAATAAATAGAGTTATACTAGAACAAAATTATCCCAGTAAACGAAAACCGATTGAAATCAATTGAGGCAGCAGGAATATCAATTGCGTATCTTAGAAATTCCGATTCGAACTTTCACTTTTGAATTGGTCAGTCCAGATTGGTGTGTTTTCTCGGGTGTTCCGAATTCACTGGTCAACTTTTCAATTGGTTGATCCGCATTAAGCTTTTTCTTTTGGTTGTTTCCAATTGGCGATGTTGCAGCGCAAATGGTCATAACCGATAGAGTGCCGGGAGCCTGTTATTCAATCGGTTTCTACCGATAGGAACTAAAATAAGAGAGGGCGCTGCGCGTAAACACGCGGCTAATTTGGTAGAACCGATTCAAAGACTATTATGTGAATACGGAAAGCCACGGCAGCCCGCCAATTGGTTGAAACCATTTGAAAAATTAGTTAATGAATCGGTATGACCATTGATATGATGCGTTCAATCGGTCAAAACCAATTAAAATTATAACACCAATCATAGAATGTTAGAAATCATAATTTTCATGGTCAATTACAGAATAATTATAAATATTTATTAATAATTCAATGGGGATGAGGAATGAAAACATAGATATAAGGATTTAGCAAAGTTATTATACAAAATCTTTTAATAATGTGTTAACTTTCCACATTAAGTTCAAAATAATTAACATGGAATAATATTATTAATGAATATGGTACATATGTATGAGTATTAATACAAATAGATGCAGCAATGTATTATAAAATTATTGATTCCGCTCAGTAAAAAAAAGTAATAGTAGAATTTGTTCTACGGTTACATTGTTTTGGTTATTACGCTTTATTCTTGCTCATTTTATTTTTATACAGATTTTCAACAAAATAATGTATTTTTATTAGGTTTGAAATTATTCACATGAAATGATATTATCAATAGATATGTTACATGTGTATATGAGTATTGATTTACACATTGTACCATAAAAATTGGGTGAAAATAAAATGCACCAAAATAAAAATAAATAAATAATTTGTTTTGTTTTATATTCATTCAATTTAGCCATTGCATGAGTAAAACAAAGAGAAATGTATTGTGGTTTTAATGACCTAAACAAAGAAGGCACTAGTGCATCTTAAACTACTTGATAATCTTTATTTTTTTCAAACGAATATCTCTCAACAAAATTAAATCTTTCCAAATTACACTTTTTTACAAACGTTAATGTTTATAATAAATGTTTAAATAATATTTGAATTTTCAACTTTTCCTAGAAGTAAACTTCTTATACATATTAATAAGCAAATCATAAATCAAAACTATTCTCTACTAGATATAAATATATCAAAAATACTTTCTAATTCTAAGTCTAGACAACAGGACATGACTAAGGTGAACGTTCCTGCTATTCCAACTCGACTTCGTTGCTTAGTGGTTTAAGTGTCTTGTTTCGAACGTGAAAGACCCGAGTTCTATTCTCAGCTGGCTACATTTTTTTTTTGAACAAAAGCAAACCGTTTGCCTATCGGTTCAAACCGATTCATTTTTGCTGTCAATTGGTTTAAACCAAAAGACCCCTACTGTCACCAATAGAAAGTAACAACATACCAATCGGTTTTGACCGATAAAGATACGCGATTCAAACCGATTCAAGTCGCTATCGGTTTTAATCGGTTTTCGTTTACTGGGATATTCACAATTGTTTTTGCAGAGTTAATGATAAAAAGACGTTCCGAGAAAACCTTTTATTAATAAATAATCATTTTTAGGTTAGATATATTGGTCCTATTAGTCGAGTCAAAATTTCTTCTATTATAATTAAAACTGGTGTAAACATTTCCATATTTATGGTTATAAATATAACAGAAAGAATAATGCAAATCCAATTTATAACCTCAATTGATGCTCACCTTTCATTCTGTGGCTTAAAGAAACTTTTAATACTCATGCACGTTTTTGCATCTTCTTGTCGTGCCAATTCTTCATTTAGCTTGCGTCTTTTGAATCCAGATAATTTTTTCTTTTCAGTGTTCATTTTGTCAAAGTAAACATAAATATTGTCAGTTTTACACTACAACGATTGACTACAACATACTTTTTTACCGACAAGAAAGCAGTGACACCTACTCCACTGTGAATGTACTAAGATTATCATTGGCGCGAAAAATTTATATTATATTCTAACTACTCGTGTTATAAACAAAAAATATCAAACTCATGAATTGGATAATAATTATGTAAGGATCTTTGGGGCGCCTTATGGGTTTGTTTGGTATGGCGGCCGCCATACCTGCCATACCCTTGTGCACGCCAGTGTTCATGAGGCTGAAAATGAACGACTCGTGGGACAAGTGGACATGATTGAAGAAGACAGAATGATATTTTTTTGCTTGGATTTGCCACGACATGATATGATTCCGATTATGAAATCCTATATCGACAAATCGATTAGTTTACACAACAACACCTGCCCCTATTATAATTCGATTTATCCCTGCATGGCCAATAAAATGGTACAGAGAATAGGAGGCCAGCTGGAAAAGATTATGGAATATTGGAAAAAACTTTCCGATAAAAAGCCAATGTATCAGTCATTGCCGGAGTATCTAGATGCACAAATAGACTTTAGTAAATACATCAACTTCGAGTATGGATCAAAATTGAATAACACATTCTACGTGGATTTCAAATCGAGATTTTTTAATACTGTAGCATATGATATGCAATTTGCAGCACGAGACATTCTTGAGGCCACTTGGGATTTCCATATTGGAAAAAAAATGTTGACAGTAGAACACATATTAAAAATCGTAGAGATGGAAAACTATGTCAATGAACTTGCTATGTTTACCAATAAGGCTATTGATACGTCATCGATTTCAATTTTGGACTTATGCGGAGAGAGATGCAACTCGATATTCGCCAGTTTTGCCAACTCGATTTCTGAGACCGGCTTGAAGGTTGAAAAGTTAGATATAAACAATTCACAGCTGTTGGCGATGTCTGAGATCGAAACTCATATAGTCGACGACAGAATCATCTGGGCGGTGAAAGTGCCACTGAAAAGCAGCATTTTCAAAGAGTTGCAACTTATCAAACCGATTCCTCTACCGGTCGCGTTGAGCGATTCAGACGATTTGTACTTGTACGTGAATCCGGCGGAGCTGCTGCTGATTTCCTCCGACAATGGTGGTTTGGTTCACCAGAAAATCTCTTCGCAGGATCTGCTGAAGTGCCATCGGTTCGGCAAGTATCGGTATTTTTGTCCGAAAATGACGATTATGCAGAGCAGCGAAAAAATGGACTTTTGCGACCACGCGATGTTCGCGAACAACCCGACCTTGAAAAACCTGGACTACACCGACTGTGACGTCAGAATCGCTAGGATTTCGAGACCGCAATTTTTCGGTCTTCATTCGGGGAATTCTTGGATTCATGTTGCGCCGAAGGAAATGGATAATACGGTGATTTGTAAAAATGGTCAGAATAGCTTCAGATTCATGGGGGTTTCAAAATTGTCAATTGATGTCGAGTGTTCTATGAAATATGGTGATGACAAGTTGGTTCCCATACGAAAAAGTCCTTTTGATATCAACGATTTTGGAAAAAATGGAATGACTGAAAGGAAGTACGTTTTTCGTGAAATAGCAGATAAAATAATCAACCATTTTTCTGGAAAACACAATATTTCGGATATTGTCAAGAAGGCGAAGGAAGTGACGAGGTTTGTAAATACTCAAGATGGACGTTTCTTGCAAGAAATCAAATTGCCGGATTTCTTGCAAGAAATCAAATTGACGGATTTGGTTGCAAGAATGCAAGATTCATGCAAACAAAATGCATTATCTTCTGGAAATGTTAGTTCTTCTGAATTTAGTTTTTTGAAAAACATAGTCATCGTCGAAATAGTTTTATTAGTTTTAGTGGTGATAATATTGATAATTATGTATTATTGTAGACAAGTTAATGAAAAGAGAAGATTAGAAGAAATGGTAGACATGTAGTGCATTTTGATTATAATTTGTATTTTATATAAATGAGAAGTACTAAATGTTAATACACAAAATACACGTTTTCAATCATTATAAAAACCCTTTAAATAAGGCGAAAATTCCAGGAAATAAATATTTTTTTGTTTGAAAAAAAATTTAAGCATACTAATAACCATTAAAATGCGACAAAAAATTGAGTTGCATTTTTTTGAAACAACTTCTTTCAGACAACTTCTGAGTTGTCTATTATTCTTGTGACTAAAGTTATAATTTAACCATATAAATAGAATAGAAACTTATACTCCAAAAAATATCACAAAATGTCAAGATGTCAAAAGTAATTTTTTTTTTAAATCTGAGGGGGTTTTTTGCAGCTGAAAATTGTTTTTTGAGTGTTTGCTTTCAAATGAATTAAAAAAGGTTTGAAAAATAATAAAATATCAATAAAAGTAGAAATTGCGCAAAACATTTTTTTTCCAAAACTTTTACATTCAAATTTTTGAACGGATTAAATAGCGACAAAAAAATTAAGTTGTGCATTATCTTTTGAAGAAGCATAAGAAATTGGTGAATGGAAATATGGCATGTTCGATTCGCAGGTTCAGAATAATCCCCTTCTTTTTTTCCAATTTAAATAGCGTCTACAATTAGAGAAAAAGAGATAGAACGTCAATATATTAATGATTTTAAACTTTTTTTTATATACTTTTATAACGGTTTGCACTCTAAAAACTGGTACTCCATTATAATTCAATAAAAAGAAATTTATAACATGCCATCCTAAAATTAAGGGGTCTGTCCCACTTTATGGCCTGAAAAATTGATTAAACTTTAGATGAGGTTTAATAAAAAACAACTCTTTGGGACCGTATTCTTGAAATTCGGTGGTGCAAGTTTCGGTAGAGCGCGCCAATTTCTGAACGCAGCCTCATATGATTTATGTAATGGGAACGTTGAGAAATATGCGCGCACCACTAAAACGTGCACAAGTAAATTTCAAGAATACGGTCCCTGGTTCGTTATAGTTTTGTCAATTGCATGGAATTGCAGATTTTGCAGAATGAATGAATCGTACTTTGCCTTGTGTAGCTGGATTCTCGGTTCCTTGGTCGGCTCCACCGAACGACCTCATATCTACACTTATAAATTGCACTTAATTCACGCGTTTTTTCAGATTCAATATGCCTAAACGAAAACGCTTTTGTGATATGTCCACAAGACAGCTCCGACGATATCGTCAGCCACCTGATTGGAAGAAGACATTACTTGACAATAGGTTTCAAAATCCATTTTCTGAGTATGTAGAACCCATGCCAGTTCAAAGACCCCACAAATCAGATAGGACTACCGCAGTCAACACTATTACAAGCACTATAACGCAAAAGGATTGCTAATCAAATACCTGATTCAGATGGAAACAATTCACAAGAAAAGATAAACGAAAAAAATGAAGAGGAACCAGCGCTAGAAATGGAAGTCGCCAATTATGAAAATGATGTAGATGGTTCATTGTTTGATTCGAGGGTTGAGCCATCTGCAAATAATAGCGAAGATCAGACACATGAAATGGACAACGCAAAGATTAATGAACTTATAAGAATTTTGGCTATTTGGACTATTAACTATAAAATACCACAAGTAGCTGTGAATTTCCTGTTGTTGGCATTAAGAAATCCAAAACTCTGTTAAAAACCCCTAGGAATTGTACAATCTACGAAATGTCTCCTGGACAGTATATTCATTTTGGAATTGAACTAGGAATTAAGGAATATCTAATGTTGTCCTCTGTCGATCAAAATACAGTTTCGAAACTTTCACTCCAGATTCACATAGACGGTATACCTATTTCAGATAATAATGAGTTGTGGCCAATTTTAGGACGTATTACACCCAACGGTCAAATTTTCATAATTGGTTGTTACTGCGGGCAAGGCAAGCCTAAATCTTCTAACGAGTTTTTGTTACGTTTTGTACAGGAGGCAACTGCTTTGAGCAAAAACGGGATTTCACATGGCGAAACACACTTTGAATTTAATATTCAATCAATTATCTGTGATGCACCTGCACGTTCTTTTATTTTAATGACCAAAGGACACACAGGATATAATTCATGTTCCAAATGTAATATTGAAGGTCAATATCAACAGCGCAGAGTATGTTTTCCTCCAACAGACAACTGTCAGAAACGTAAAGACGAAGACTTTCTGACTGATTTAGATGAAAATGACGATTATCGTCAGGGCGTAACCATTTTAGTAGAAGTGCCGCAGTTAGGTTTAGTTTCTCAAGTTCCTCTAGACTACATGCACTTAGTATGTATCGGCGTCGTTAAAAAAGTGATTCATCTTTGGATTAAAGGCCCTCCTGCTAATCGTGTTGTAAATTCAAATAACTTGGTTATTATTTCTAACTATTTGCTCTCTCTTCATTCACGTATTCCTAAGGAATTTTCAAGAAAACCGCGTGAGCTTAATAGATATAATGTAAATAAAGCTACAGAACTGCGTTTCTTTCTTCTGTATAGTGGGCCAGTTGTTTTACTAACAATACTCAAAGAAAGTGACCCGGTATATGCAAATTTTATTTCTCTTCATGTTGCTATGAGAGTTCTGTGCTCCGAAAAAGCTCTTGATGAAGAATTAGTACATTATTCTCACGAGTTAATTAATTGAATATTTTGTTGCTTCATTTATCAAATTATTTGGTGAATGTTATGTGTGAAATAATATGCTACACATTGCAGAAGATGTCTTGAGATTAAAGAGTCCCCTCGATGCTTTTGGTGCTTTTTGCTTTGAAAATTATCTCGGCATTTTAAAACGTCTTCTTCGTAAAGGAGATAAACCCTTGTCACAAATACATAATCGGTACAGCGAAATGCGTGCAAATGATATATTCCTTGTTGATTCCAATTCTAGAAAAGGCGCTATCCTTCCAAAAAAGGAACACACTTTTGGTCCATTGACAAGAGAAACCGGAAATCCGCAGTTTTCTATTGTGTTGTATAAAAGTTTATTTCTGCATATGCACGAACCAAACAACTGTGTTATCATTGGCAATGATATTATTTCCATTGAAAACTTCGCAACAAGAGATGATGATGATGAATTAGTTGTAGTTGGTCGAAAATTTTTGAATCGGAGCAACTTATTTAGCAATGTGGTAGAGTCATCGCTTTTTGATATATACGAAGTTAACACTTTATCTCAACTTGATAGTTGGCCAGTTAAACAGATAAACACAAAATGTGTAAAACTACCGATGCCGAACAAACCGTCTTGTTTTGCAATTATGCCAATTTTACATTCGGAAGGTTTAATTTATGCAATGTGATTTCTATCATGTGAATATATTTGTATAAATCTATCGTTAAAAATTAATTCTGATCTGTTTCAAATTAAATGTAAAGAAATTTTACTTATCCACTATTAGATTGTATGACAAAATAAAATTGTATTTAAGTATTACTAACAAAGTTTTCTTAATTGTTTGGAGTTTAGAATGATTTGAAATATTCATAATTTTTCGCAGTTCTAAATAACGGTAAAAACCTTGCAGCGTTTTCTTATGGTATTGTATCTTTCTCCGATAATATCTCTATCTCTTTTCAATGCTACTGGAGCAGAATTACACAGAAATATGCTAAAAAATAGATACAAAACCAAAAGAAACCAATTTTCAACATGATATGTATTTTGAGTAAGCTTCTTAAAAAGTAAATACATTTACATGTAGTTATTGCCACATTTTTAGATTTGAGTAAAAAAAATTTTAATTAAATTAATATAATATCTTTCGCATTGCGTTTTGGAAATATTAAGGTTGAAATTAAGTTGATTCAAATTTTGCTTTCCATTTTTCTAACGTTTCAAGGAATAAAATTTTAACGTTAATTTTATATTTCAAATTCATTAAGATGACGTTAAAAATGATATAATTTAAACATTAGTGTTGGATTGATTTAACGTTTATTTAACGTTAATTTTGCATTTATTTTCTCAAATAAATTTTTTAATAAATTTTTTACAAAGAATTATTTAATGTTATATTAACGTTATCTCAAAGATTTTGCATAACGTTAAAATAATGAAAAAAGTGCGGACATTGAAGCATTATTTTACCGTTAAATTAACGTTAATAATTAACGTTTTAATATTATAGATTTTTCAGTAAAAAAAATACGTTAATTTAACGTTTACATTCTATTAGGGGAGGTGATGTCCCAAATTGCAAACCAACGAATCGTCACTTCTGTGAGCAGCAAAATGGGGAACGTGATCGCAAGATGTAACATTTTCGCTCTCCTGCACCGGCCACCGGTGCAGGTTGAAGCAATCTCGTCAACAGACCCTGATGAACCAAGGGGCCAACCCGAGATGGTTCACCTGCGCTGCCGGTGCAGGTGAGTGAAATTTCGTCGTCCGGCGAGAATTTAATAACGGAAGACGAAGACTAAAAAAAAAAAAACAAAAAAAACAACAAAAACAAAAAAAAAAACAAAAAAAAAAAAAAACAAAAAAAAAAAAAAAAAAAAAAAAAAAAAAAAAAAACAAAAAAAAACAAAAAAAAAAAAAAAACAAAAAAAACAAAAAAAACACACCCACAGACCCCCCCACAACAACAAAAACAAACCCCACCAACAA
>JABFPQ010000732.1:0-10362 GCA_022817265.1 Masnerella sp. ZL-2020
CCCCCTAGGGTTGCCGGGACCCCCGACCCCCCTTGCGTTGGCATACGCCCGGACCTACGCACGTCCTCAGACCCCGCGACTTTCCCCTTCCGCGAACCCCGCAACTCCCCCCACTTCCGCGGACCCACCGACACCCCTCGCGACCGCGGATTTTGCGATTCCCTTTCGCCCTTCCGCGGGGCAGGTGGGATCGCGAGGATATTTAAACGCGTAAAAAATATATAAAGCATTAAATCTGCAATAGATACGGGGTTTTTCAAAATATTACAAAAAAATATCGACCTCTATACTGCATCAAAATCTCCTATATGACAACAACGTGTCCCGACTGACGGATCTAAGGCCGAAGCCCAAGAACTGCGCGATGCTGCTGTCAGAAGCCTGACCAGTGATGTTAAATGACCGGTCAGGGAAAAAATTGTCAGGTCACGGTCAAATTGACCGTCATGTGACGGGGTCAGAATTTTTGAATCTCTATGTAAGTATGACCGTCAGGCCGTCTCCAGATCTTCTGACTGACGTCATATGACCGATTTCTGACCAGTTTCTCAAAGTTTTGTTTAAATTAATATAAATGAATACCACTGATATATTTTATTATAGTATATTATTTATTAAAACTAAAGATTTACGTTCAACAATATAAAAATGTTATAACTTTACATAAAATTTTAATTATTAACGATATATAAAATGAGTATATAACTAAAGTATAGTTAAAATCAGTCTGACAGTCTATCGCTTGACAGGTCGTGTTCTAAGTCTAAAATCAAGTCCGTAGTCTCATTTAGTACATCACAACTTGAGTCTTGTGATTCACAAGTCATATCACAAGACTTATCAGGTTTTAACAAACGAAGATTGTATGCTATTGAGGTGATTCGTCCTGCTCTATCAATTGTTAAACGATTTTTTCTAGAGTTGTGAATCCATCCATGTGTGCTAAATGATCTTTCTGTAGCAGCCGAAGAGCAAGGTAAATCTAAAACTTCTCCAGCAATTTTACTCAAAAGAGTCGTTTTGCACGTACTCTTCCACCATAATGACACTGGTAAAGATTTAAATGATTTGTTGACAAATTCACAACTCCAAAATCCATCATTTACTTGAAACTCCGCAAACTCTCGCAAAACAATGTTCGAATCAAGATCAAATTTTTCAGCGAGTTTTTCGATCAATGAACTACCAATCATTAATTGCGTATCATTTAAATGTTTACCTAAACAAGCAGGATCGAGGATGTTCGCTATAAAATGAATTGGCCGCAGGGCCATATCTGATCGTTTTTGGAGTTTCACTTTGAAATGATCCATTTCGGTTTGATTTAATAAACGAAAAGTAGTGCTAAATTTTGTGTCGAAATGGGTGAACAGATCTTTGAAAACTTGTGGAACTTGACTGATTTTGGCTGAATCCGATTGAACTTTCATTATAGAAACAACAATGGGTTTAATCAAATCAATCAATTCTACAACTGATTTCCAGTAATTTTGGTCTAATAACGTTTTTTTTGTATTGTTTTTTAAACTTGAATTTCGATGGATGGCTAAATTTTTCAAATTTTGTTCATTAACAAATGCTTTCCAGACAAAGCAGCGACGAAGCCCATCTTGTTTTACCGTATAATTTTAATGAAATCTTTTTCTTCACTTTATCACTGTCAATTTGATCCGCATTGTATATTGTTTGTATTTCTTTAAATAAAGCATTTAGAACATGAGAACCTTTGATCTCTTTTACTATAGAAACTGTTGTTTTTATAATTTGTTGAGCACTATCAAGATCGAGGATATCTTTAACTAAAAGATGAAGCACATGAGCAACACAACCGTAGAAAAAAATAGCATTATTTTCATACTCTGCTTCTAAGATTTTCCACGCAGCTTTCATCTTTGGTTCGTTATCTGTGCAAACTCCGAGCACTTTTTTAACTCCCACAGATTTTATGATTATAGATATTTGGTCCGCAATATAATCCGCAGTTTGTCTATTCGTTTCACTAGTAATAGTTTTATAGAAAACTGGTTCTGGGGTTGATAAAATGAAGTTGATGATACCCTCGTTCCGAATATTAGACCATCCATCGCACTGAACGCCAACCGTGCTTTTTGCAGATACTTTAGCTTCTATTTGAGTTATGATATCACCATAAACTTTATCCAGTAAATGATTTGACAGTTGAAATCGTGATGGCAATGGAAATGATGGCCTCAATCTTGCAAAAAATTCTTGCCAATATACATTTTCCGTAATGTTAAGAGCTGATCCCGAAGCGTATATGGCTTTGGCAAAAAGTTCTTGACATATTTTGATTTCTTCTGCTTGCATACAATCCATAAACCCTTTTAGCTTAGGTTGTTGCTGATTTTTTGGCTGGATTGCATGGCTTATATTTTCATTCATTGTTGGATGATCTGAGAAAACAAATATTATGTATTTTATAAATTTCGATTTATAACGTTTTTTATAACATAAATATAATAAAATGTTAATTAAAATTTAGAAAGAAAATTAAAGCATGTAATGTATAAAATCGTAATTTCAATTTACTTGCATTGAATTTACTTGAATTTTATAAATAACTCAGCAATATTTCATTTAAAATAATTTAATGATTCAAAGATCTAACTACTTAAAATTTTTCTTTTATAATTTAATGACAGAATGCAATCATTTTCGTTTACCTGTCAAAGATTCGTTGTCATAACTAGACAGTGCACTGTCTGTGATGGTATTATTTGATATTTCAACAAATTTTCTTTTCTTGCCTGAATTGCAACTTTCTTGTTCCATTAAATTTTGACGGACGGTCACAGGGCATTTATTGCAACTATGAAGCAAGTGTTTTTGCATTCTGTTGACATGTTCTGCGTATGTTGCTTCGCAGTAGTTGCATTTGTAATGTTGTAATTTTTGGTTTTCTTTGTAAGATTGTTTTGTAAAATGTTTTGATAAAATTGTAGTTATTTTCCCCATCTCAAATCTATAAAATGAAACAATAGTTTTATGAATTCCATGATTCAACAATATTACAAGCATATATAACATTAATTATTAAATAGATAACTTACAGAAACAACGTAGATCATAAAAACTGACAAATTTGTATTTTTCACTCAAAGCTCACTGCTGCTTCATATTCTACCATAGAAAATGTACATTGTGTACAGATAACATACTATTCAGAAATATTTAGATTTAACGAATTCGTATTGTTTCCAAACATTTCCCAACACGCTGAATTTAAGCCTAGTACGCTCTATCTTCATTTACAATTGAACCAAAAGAGAACGAATACTTTTTTTAAATAAGAACTGTTCTAACGTAAACTAAGCACTATTATTTATAAATTATAAGTATTTAATTATAAGATTTTAAGATTACGTTTTCATTTAATTGCAAAAAGTATTTAATTGCATTAACTTATGCATTATTGAAGCAATTTGCAATAAAATATTGTTTCTATTTTCATTATTTTTAACAATTGTCATTTAAGTGTTTCTTAAAATCAAACAAAATTATTTATTATAATTTTTAATATAAGTAAAGTATATGGTTTATTGACATTTTTTAATAAAATTATGACGTCATGGTCAGGTCAGGTCAGAAAATTTTTTCCCTGGTCATGTGACGGTCATGACCGTCATATGACGCGTCACATGACCGGTCATATGACGAGCTCACATCACTGGTATGGAGTCAATATTTTTTGTGGAATATTTGTATCTCGTCTATATATATGGTTGAATATATATAGGTCATGCTTTTATAGATGGAATTTTTATGAGATCATATCTCGTGTATATTAGGGTACCCGTTAGAAAAAAATTTTTTTGTATGGCCAAATTTGACTTTTCCTTGTTGAAATACATGGAAAAACATGTATTGTTAAGTTAAGGCGGCTTTTTCGGACGGAAAAGGCGATTTTTGTGGAAATTAAAAAAAAATTGTGTAATTTAAATTTTTTAACCTTCCTCTATATATATGTTGCTAAAAGGTCAGTTATAAAATCTTTTTTTTTTGTTTTTCTGAACGTTGTGAATTTTTCACCAACTAATCGTGCAATATAATAAAACTTCGTTATATCCCGAAACTATTTTTCATGTTTTTCGTAATACAATTTTTAAAATTTTTGTTTTGTTCAACAATTTTAATTAAAAAAATGTCTAATTTTTGCATCGTTTTTTGACATTTTAACTTCCAATGTTAATAACGTTTGATTAAAACAATAAATAAAAATTTTGTTCTACAGAAATTTGTAAAAAGGTATGAGAATTAAGGTCGAAAACAAATTTTTTAAAATATTGGAAACTGCCTTTAGAATATCGCCCCAAAAATGACCCTTTTTGGACATAAAATAATTTTTTGTTTATAAAATTATTGTTTTTCGAATAAATTGAAAAATAATATCGAATCTTATATTAGGATATTAAGGACTATTAGTTTATAAAATTTCAGATCGATTCATCAAAAATTGTGGATTTTAGCCATTTTGCCGACCAGTCCCCTTATAAGTTGCAAATTCCACAAATACTATAAAAACGTTAATAATTACGGGTCAAAAGTGAATTTGTTACCAAATTTCGTAATTTTGGGATGTTATTTTACTGAGTTTACATGTATTTGTCAAACAGATTCAAAACCCAACTTACGAGAATTTGAATTTGGCGCGCTTTTATTTTAAAAATTCCGACTGAAATATTGCATAAAAAAATTTTTAAGGTCTAATAATTCTTAATAATAATAATTGTAACGTTTCTGAATCGAAATTTTTGGATCTTGAAATAATTTTGTTGACTCATTTCAATTGAAAAACGCCTTTTTACAAAATTTTTACTCTGCTAAAAGAACGTTATTTTAATACAAAAAAAAACACTTTTATATATTTTTTCAACGAGAAGAAGGCAAATTTGGAAATACAATAACAATTTTTTTTTAGACATCCTAATGTAAACATGGTTACATATATAAGGGGCATTATTCCATATATATGTTAGGCTCAAAGACCGAAACCGCTCAATGGCCGAAATAAACGGTCAGAACGCGTTTTGAGCATTTCAAAAAAGCCAGAACGCGTTCTGGCTGATTTTGAACGGCCAGAATGCGTTCTGGCAATTTTGAAATGCTCAGAACGCGTTCTGGCAATTTCATAATGGTCAGAACGCGTTCTGACAATTTAGACATGCTTATTATGTTTCCTCCGAGTCTTAGTACACTATTGTGACAAAGCTTATAGTCACGCATGTTACCAATAAATGTTTTTAACTAAACTGTAATCCTTACAGTTTTAATCCCTTTGAATAATTCTAAACTATTTATTGATTTATGATTCTGGTTTTTCTAAAGTTAATAATGGGTTTTGCGTACAAATGGACTTTTTGTACGATATTTTTTAGGTATTAAGTTTTCATCATAATTATTTTTGGATAAAACAATTTGAAACAATTATTCCAATCTTTCTAAAGCTTATTTTAAAGGGTATTGCATACAAAGGGTATTAGTCAGATGGTCATATTCTTTATTTATTTTTACAAGAACTATTTGAGTGACATTTAGAATTACATTTAACATTCAGATTTCGGCACTTGCATTTTTTATCAATACAATATCGTTTGCAATTACAAAAAACAAACCCTTGCTTGCTTCCAGAAGCTAATGCCGATGCTGATCGTAAAGTAACATTTTTAGTCCCAGAAACATCATTTTTGTCGACAAAACTACTATCAGCAACCGCAAATTGTTGCGCGTAAAAAGACGATCGAGCGTCCCGTTTTTCGTACCTAATTTATAAAGGCCAGATGAATCAACCTGAGTGACAACCGCTAGAACGTTTCTTGGTGCCAACCGTCATCGATCAACATCGGGCACTCTTATCAAAACACTAGCTCCAACGTCAACCGGTGGAAATTTTGAATTAGACAAAGACAGCATTTTTTCTGCTTGTTTACCCAAATTTTTCTTTGCATCGTTTTGTTCAGTGCAAATGGAAGTTTTCCTAACGCAAATGCTGCATGTAACCATTTGTCCAAACCCTTCACTTGTCGATTTTCCACAAATTACATGCACAAAATTTTGACATTCAGAACATTTATGAGCTCCTGTCGATTCCTTCTCACAAACTACACAATATTTTTTTTCAACTGCGTCTTCTTCGAGATTTTGAGAATCGTCACTGTTGTTGTCCTTGTCTTCCTCTGAAACCAGATCTGTACAATATGTTTCAATTTGTAATACTTCAAATAAAATCAGAGGAAAATTTTTGTTACATAGTGTTAAAAAAAGCATGTACCATTGTCATTGTTTAGAGATTTGAACAGTTCTCCTAGTTGTTCTTCAGATTCGATTCGTGAGTACATATCTTCTGTTAAAGGAGAATCGGCCAGTCCAACTACTTGCGGGCTGCCGAACATCGCTTGATAAGGACTCATCTTAATTCCAGTATGAAATGAGCGATTTTTTTTACTTTGAACAAAGCGCAACCCCTCAGACCAATTTTTTGTTTTGTTGTCAGCCATCCAAGCTACCAGCATATCTCGTACGTCTTGATTTGATCTTTCCACTGAACCTTGACTTTGAGAGTGTCTTGGTTTTCCATGGACAAGTTTCATACCAGGCCACATTTCAGTTAAATTTTTTATAATTTTGTTGGCAAATTCTCGGCCATTATCAGATTACAATATAAATGGAGCGCCAAACATGCAAAAAATGTCCACCAGTTGATAAGCTACTTCTTCAGCTGTTTTGGATTTTAGTGGACGTAGGAGGGTGTATTTTGTCAAGTGATCTTGATAATTCATGATAAACCGAAAGGATCCATCTGATTCCGACTGCATATCAATTAAGTCCACTTGGCAGCGAGAATTCATATATTCTGATAAAATTGGACGAACGACTAATCCTTTTTTGGGCATCTTTTTCTTCAATTGGCATTTTACACAGAGTGCCAGGTAGATATCAATCACTTCTCTGGTAATGTTACAATATTTCTTTTTCAGTTCAGCTTCCATAACTACAAAAAAATGAAAATTGTATAAATACGTTGCGAAAACACATCCTCAGGAACTAATAGGTTCATTCGTCACTACAAAATTTGTTACCTCTTGTTCTTTTATGCCCAACATTGATGTGAGCTGCTTCCAAAATGTCATACAATTCATCCGAATTGCAATAATACAGGATAGGTGCATTCTCATCCAATCGCTTCTTAATCAATTTTTCAGACTCGTTCATTTTCATAACGTCGAATCGTTTAAGGCGCCTATAATCTTTCGAAGTCAAAAACTCCTGATTTTTTCGAGCATTTTGAGCTTTTTGAACTTCTGTTAAAATTGATTTGTATCTATCCACAGACAACAACATAGACCTTTCGTCACAATTATCAATTAATTGCTTCACTTTATCATAAAAAATTTTTTTTACCGACTTATCAGCCATTATTCAAACTGTCACACTTAGCACGGGTTAAAAAAAATTACTTGCCTCCTGGACAGAGTGATGGTCTCTGTAGAGTGATGAGAGCAGTACTGATTTTTCAAAATCTCAAGATTCCTTTTATATCCTTCAAAACTATACCTGTACTCAAATTGTTTTATCCAAAAACAATTATGATAAAAATTTAATACCTAAAAACTCAAGCCCATTTGTACGCAAAACCCATTATTAACTTTAGAAAAACCAGAATCATAAGTCAATAAATAGTTTAGAATTATTCAAAGGGATTAAAACTGTAAGGATTACAGTTTAGTTAAACGCATTTATTGGTAACATGCGTGACTATAAGCTTTGTCACAATAGTGTATTAAGACTCGGAGAAAACATAATAAGCATGTCTAAATTGTCAGAACGCGTTCTGACCATTTTTAAATTGCCAGAACGCGTTCTGATCATTTCAAAATTGCCAGAACGCATTCTGGCCGTTCAAAATCAGCCAGAACGCGTTCTGGCTTTTTTCAAATGCTCAAAACGCGTTCTGGCCGTTTATTTCGGCCATTGAGCGGTTTCGGTCTTTGAGCCTAACATATACACTCGAGCTGTTGGGTGTACACCCAACCATTTGAGTGTATACACCCAAATTTGAGAGTTTACACTCAATTTCGAGTGTTTACGCTCAAAGTTGGGTGTTTACTCTCAACTAGATGAGTGTTTTTTTGACAAGGGAATCTAACTCCTCATTGGGCTGCATAATTTATGTAAATAGTTTGCACAGAAAAATCAAGGTAGATTATTTCAGTCATTTTTCATTAAAATTGTAATTTTTGTGTTAATTTTATAAAATATTGTCTCAATATGATATTTACCATAAATTTTTTTAGTAAAACTTCCAAAATGAATTTTGCTAGGTATACGATTTACATAAATTATGCAGCCCAATGCGGAGTTACATTTACATAAATTTTATGCAAATCATTTACAGAAACCGTGACTATCAGGGGTGTTCTATTATTGCTGCAAAGTTTTTTTTTTTAATTGTAGTGTGCAAATCAGTGTTTTTGGGGATACACAAATTATCTAGATTTTATCATTCTTTCCCATAAACATCCAAATGTATTGTGTTATAACAAGCATAACTATAATCTATGTTTAGTAAATCAACCAAACTATTAACTTAAGAGAAAGTATAGTTAACAAGAAATTTAACCAAATTTCATTGGTAAAGTTACATACATTACATACAAATAATATTAAAATCAAAACTATAAAGTATGTGCGCAACTTCTTAAGAATTATTTTAATGAACATATATAGATATTCGATAAATTTTTTAGCTGGTTAATTTGATAATACAATTTAATATTAAATATTTTGATAGAATCTTTTATTATACAAAATTGCAACTTTCAGAATTATTTTTAATTCAATAGCAAATCGCCAAAATGTCTTTCTTGCGAATGTGTTGTTATAGTTTCCAGCGCTTTGAAAATTAAACCACTAACGGTAAAAAAGTAAACAAAAATGGATTATAACCAAATTATTTTTAATCCCTTGAAAATTACAACAAATGTTCACAATATATATTCACGGTAAGCACATATATTGAAATCTTATTTGTTAAAGTTTGTGAAAAATTTTTTTATCACGTGTGGTTCATTTATAAATAAATCGTGATAATACGTGTGAATTCAATTAATTGAAGTTGAATAAATAATATTTGTTTGTTAAAATATACAAAATAATAAACAAAATAATATTCACGATATTAGGTATTCAAATTCAACTTCGTGTAACATTAAACATTTGAATTATAGGAAACAATTAAATTTAATAAATATCCAAATTAATGAAATTACCGAATGTACTTGTTTACGATCGAACGGTTGAAAATAAATATAATTATAGTTATCGCGATATTTGTTGAATATATGACAGTTAATGAAATTTGTTCTTTTGTCAAAAATTATTAGCTCAATGAGCGATTATTTAACTTCGGGACAAACAAAATCATTTGTACATAATAGAGAAGGGTATAAAATAGAAATTTGGCAGATTTCTTTTACTCTATTCTTGAATTTTGAATTCGGTTGCTGGTAGCTATAAGAAGTTCTAGTTCATATTTTTCGACCAGTTTAAAGTAAAAACATGTGGCTCCGATATATTATATTTACTGGGTAAAATAAAACTGAAAAATTATTTGTGAAATGTATATTAGATTGTTAACATTGTATATTGGTAGAAACATATAAAATTTGAATTATGCAAATTAATTTTTCGTTGAAACGTTTCAGGTTTATGTTTGCTCACGTTTTTCTAAGTTTAGAAGCCCTGAAGAGTGAAGGGGTCCAGGAACGAAACAGTAGTTCTTCATATTCTAAGAATCATGGTCATGTAACAACATCTCAAGATGAAACGAATCTTACAACATACTACATAGGCATCGGTTTAACAGTATCTTTCATATCTGCTGGAGTATTATGTTGGTGCTGTCATCATCTTGGATTTTTCGATCATTGTTTACATTCTAGTTATCGTTCAATAGGGGAGAGGCCCCAACACTGGAACGGCACAAACAATGAAACAAACTGAATAACTCAAAAACTAATTACGGAAAAAAATTGAAATAATTACTATTTTAGTAATTTGCACTAACGATGAAACGGCTTGAATATTAATATCATAGAATAAGTTTTACCATATTTTACACGAAATGTACAAATAAATGACGTAAAAGTAAATTTTTCATAAAAACGTTGAGTGAATTTCTTATACGTAAGACGATAAATTTATATCAAATAAAATATTAAAAATGTTCTATGTAGTATTAAAATTATCAATCTGCACATTATTCTCATCAAAACAAAAATTATTTAATAATAATTAAAAGTTTATCGCAAGTATGACATTCACCATCAATCGAACAGCGAATGT
>JABFPQ010000733.1:0-10364 GCA_022817265.1 Masnerella sp. ZL-2020
CATTGCTTCTTATTTTGTTTTCGTTAATATTGACATACGCTCAAAGAATAGTTGATTTATATGCATAATATTATCGTGGAATATAATACTATAGTATCCAAATTTGAATTTCATTTTTATAAATTTCGGTTTATATATTTTATAGTCTAAAAATTGTTATATTTTATGGACAATGTAAAATTTTATTTTATAAGGGTCATAGAAAGCCGGTTAAATTCGTGCGTTTCCGCGGCTGTTCGTGTACTTCCGCGAGGACGCGAGGTCCCAACGGTCCCCAGGGTTTGTTGACTTTGTGAAAAGTCTATGTAGAAAATAGTAACAACTGTCCAGGATATTAATTTTCATGAAAAGAATTTGGATTACTAATTTCTGAAAGACCAAAGTAAGTAGACAAGGAATATAATTTGTATGAAATATTATAAATTATATGTAATTTTATATATCGGAGCTCTAACTAAAACTTAACCTATAAATCATTTGTATTATTTTTTCAGGTACACCAATGATGTTATTGGTTTTGAAACTACTACAGTTAAATTAAACTAAATGGAGAAAGCATGAATGGAATATGCCAAAAAATGAAATAAATATATTTTCCAAATAACCAACATTAATGTTGAATCTTTTCCCTTCTTTAATTATCTACACTCTAAGAACTCTAAAAACTTTGGTGTTTCATTTTGAAATACCAAAGTCATTATTCCGATCGACCCTAAATTACTTTTTATGAATATATTTGTTGTTGTAATTAACAGTCTATTAATTTTTATAAAGATTTACAATTTTCAAACCGATTCAAATATATGACATAATATTCTATATATGTTACTGCCATCATCATTGTATTTTTTAATTAGAAATAATTTTTTATTTTAGACTCAAAAAAATAAACTGTAAGTATATACAAAATTGGATTCGAAAATGCATTTCTATTTGAATCCAAAAACGGATGTATTTTATATTATCAACGGAAAGCAATGTGTATGAGATATCGCAGAGATATAAATTAAGTTATTTGAATTAATCATTAAGGTGTCAAATAAAATATGAAATTTTTAATTGAATTCTAAGTACGAATATAAACTTAATATTAGAACGTAATAAAATACAAAGTTTCATTTACAAGTGATACAGACCAGATTTATATCTTTTATTCTGTTTTATATGTATGTGAATTTTTATTCTCTGATAATTATTATCTTTTTGTCTTGAATTATCTTTTTGTTCCATTTTTCATAATCCTTATGTGATACAATATTATTTTTATATTCCAATTATAATTATGAATATATTAATAAATATTAATAATGATTTTTACAAAACTGCAAATTTAAAATACGCTAAAACATTGTATTATTTGTATTTTGTAATATTCACAATAAATTATGGTAAACACAAAATATTTTTGTAAAATATTTTTACCATAAAAATGATATGTATAAACTTAATATAGATATTTATTTCAGTTTAGACTGAGAAAATGGATTAAGTATAGTATTTGCGAAAGAACCAGAACCTAATCTCTTTTATTATGTATACTTATATTTATGCCTGCGACAAATGCATTATTTGCACAAGTTTATCTTACAGTTCACCATTTTAAAAATATATTATCACGGTATTCGCTCGGAATTAACCATAACAGAAAAACTTGGTACAAAAAAGCAGGTTCATTGAAGCGGGACAAACGTCAATCGAGTGACTGGTTTATATGCATATCAATGTTGCACTTCGAAAAGTTCTATATATTTTCATCGCGACTTATTTATGAATTGCAAATGGTAAAAACCGCTTCATATATTTCAGTGATTATTATATATTTTTTTAATTTTATTGTTCGATGAAAGTAACAATAAATTGTATGTTTATTGAAAATGTGAGGAAAGTGTAACAAATTAATATAAAATGCATACAAATATATCTTAAATAAAGAATCTCATAAATATGATGAAAGTTTTATGTGGAATTCATAAATTAATGAATACTCAATAACTAAATCATCTAACAACAAAAATCAATCAAATAATGTGGTAAAAAAGTCTATATTATATCCTATTCAATTGTCTCAAATATACAAATTTCGTATTATAGGTGTAAGAAACGTCAGTAAATAATAAATTTTTGAAAAAATAGTATATCTTTTTGCAATTTACGGAATTGATTTAGGTATTAAATTAAATATAAAATAGGTATCTCAAAACAACGTTTTTTATTTTTACACGGTTTGAAAATATGTATAAAAAAGTATAAAAAATAATATATACGTTCGTAAGTCACCTTTCGGGAAGTTTCGCAAAGTTTCACACTGTATAAGCAGAAAAGTGGAAAAAATACAGAGAAACCACTTAAAAGATATCATTTGCAGCGCGCGGCAGAAAATAATGCGAAATTACAATGAAAACAGTGAATAATAAGATAGAATCGACGGCAGAATCCACGCTTAGACAATGTCGGAGCGCGTGCGATCGGCAGAACAAGCCTCGCGTGAGCCCGAGGCCTGTAATCGTTTGTGGATAAAAGCATATGTTTTATTTGAAGTATACAATTGCGATAATATGCAACTTAGTGTACGCGAATCGAAAGTCAGGCAATTGACGCGACCGTAATTTGCGTCGCTGCGGTGGCCGCGCAAAATGCAAAGACTCGAGACGAATCTTATCCGCGCGCCAAAATTTGACGAATGTCGAGCGACGAGTCGGCGAAAACAAATTGCAATGACGGATGCGCCGGTTTTCGTCAGTGCCACGACGCTATGCCGTGTCTTTCCGCGCATCTGGCGTCGCCCACCGATGGATAAAAATATTCAAGTGCGTTTTCGCGAGACGATTTATAGTCCGATTTATTGTCCGGCATTGTCGCCCGCTTTGTCGCTTTTCCAATTATACTATTCGCCCGCACCGACTGATATATTGTCATCTAAATGGTCGAATTTATTCCACCAATTATACGCACAGATCATGTACTGAAAAGTTGTTTTCGCTTTGGCAATCGATAAACAACTGAATCTAGATTTGTGAAAATATTTCCGAAAATTTGTATTCGTACTATTTATAATTCATTTACAAAATATAATTTATTGGAATTATTTCTTTCTATTAATATAATTTTATGATGAATTTCATCCTTTTTTATAAATATTTAATACGCAGAAATTTTAATTAATAATTGTCTACGTTTCTCGTGATTCATATGAAATACAAAAGTTTGCATATTTTTTACATATAATTTCAGATTAATTAACTAATTTCTTTACACATTTTCTTAAAATACCCAACATATATAACAAAAATGATTTATTTTGAGCATGTAGTCAACACTTTACACAAGTATCAAATGACTAGAATTATAAATATACTAAGAGATGTCGCCACGTGTCAAACGACATGAATGCACTTTATTCGAAATTTAATTTGAAATAATATTTACATATTTATCTAAAACAACTTATTTGTGAAAATGAAATAAAAGAATAATTTATTTATAAACTATGAAGATTATTTTTAACCGTGAGATTAAAAATGCGGTAAATTATTTGATACGGTATTATTTTTCAAAGAATTATAACTCAAAATCTCTACCATATATATACAAAATGAATACAAAAATTACCTGTTTTGAAATAATTTAAATAATTATTGTTTAAATAACAATTTTAATTATAGGTAATATGTAATGATTTTTTTCCCTGTTCCTTTTTTATGGTTAATTTTGTAGTAATAAGAATAGTGGTAATAGAAATTTGTCTCCTTCAAGGAACTGTTTTTATCAACATTGCAGATTAACGTTAGGGAAATTTTATTTTTCTCTTATTAGGATAAAATTTAATGAAATTGATGAAGCTCGTCCCAATAAGATTATAAATAAATATTAAATAAAATATTACAACATACAAAATTTGTTATTCTATACATTTTACTATTATTGGGAAAATATTTTTTTGCTGGTGTCTTTTTATTGTTAAGTTAAATACTGTCTTTTTACCATATATTTTTAATAAAATTCTTATTAGCACAACAATTATAATTTTTTAGTTTTTTTTCAATAATGTCATTTAAAGTGCAATGTATACATCAATGAAACGATGATGATGATCATCGAAACGAATAATGAAAGCTCGAATCTAATGAAGGAATTTCAGGATGGTTTAAGAGAGCTAACTAGCGGACATTGGGAGCTAAAGACGAGTAGCCGGCGGTCTCGGCCACTAGTCATACTAAATCGTTCGAATCTCTAATTGCTTCATTTCGTTAATATCCTTTAAAGAATCTCGCATAAGTATACATATATACTTTCTACAACTTTCTACGCGTATCCGACATTGCGGATACGTACGAAAATTGGCGGACGACCGTTGAGCGCAAAAGTTTCGCGAAATGCCAAGTGTTGTCGGCCTCTCATGCGATGTTATTTCAAGTCGAATTTGCGCTGCTCCTTCGCAAACGTCTGGGAATGGAAAATGAGACAGCCGGGCGCTCTAATCCAACCTTCCTCCACATTGTCGATAAATTACACGGTTTGCGCGACGCGGGCTTTTTTACTTTGTCGCAGGATTTCTCGTAATGCACCGCCGACAATGACAATGTGACATTACGGCCACTGCCTGGCGTATCATTAATAATGCAAAATGCGAATTCGTACACGGCAGCTCATTTACTCGATTACCCATGCATTTGCGGGCTCTGAATAAATATGCTGAGGGATCTTTTATTAGCCGATATTGAACCGGAACATATTTATAAAATATTTCGAGCGTATCGAGCGTGCATTAATTCGCGAGTTATATCCACGTTTTATCGGTGAAACGGACGACCGTTTGCTACAACCTGCAATTATTTAATTACTATTTTACGTCCTTTTATATTCGCTACTTCTCATTTATGCCCACGATAATCAATCAATTATTACTTTCCCCCAATCCTCATTTTATTATATTTTATTCATTTACAAATTCATCATTCATTCAAACGTCATTTTTATTGACAAATGCATATTTGCAAACATTCATCAAAGTGATATTTCGGATATTTTTATTTGTCTTTCAGGAACTGAATAAATTATGTATAGGTTTTGATATACTTTAAATTTCAATTTTAAATTTTAATTTAATTTTAATTATCTATAGGTAGATAATTTCAGAAATTTTTCAAAAATTTCATTTTTGAAATAATTTTCAATATTCAATTATAATAATAAAAAAATACAAAAATGTTTGTTTTTTTTATAAAATTGTAACGGAAAATTAAAATGTATAGATGTAGTTCGTTTTATACTTTTGAATTTTAAATCAACTATTAAATTCACAATTAATCAAAGTGATTTATTATAATAATTCACGTTTCAGTGATAAAACTAACAAAAAAAGGAAATAATTATTCCCCCCTTTACCCATAATGTCAACATGAACTTATACCAACACGAGAAATTGAATTCACATTAAGATATTACATTGCACAAGCATTGCTTCAGTTTTAATAACAATTTATGAGTCACGAAGTGTCAAATTCCGCGCCATATGTATAACCTATTCACATAAACGCTCTTTTTTGTAGTAGCCGCGAATGTGCATTTATCTCAATAATGTTGATTTCAACGCTGCAGAGAAATTATATTCAGCGTCCGTTTACTGAATATTTATTGCGCTTTGAAGTGTATGGCTAAAGGTCATTGTTCATGTATCTTCTTATTATACGATCGATACCATAAAGTTACACTTATTTGCCGCGCTGATAATTTGTTTATGTTTATGTTAAGTTAATGCGCTTTCGCTTTGTGCGACGAGAGCTTTTTTTGGAGATTAGCACGTTACATAAATAAGCGATCGTACGAAGCGGAATTAAATCACTTTTAACGAATGACACCGGGCGCTGGTTAAAAATTCAGTTGCATGTAGATTAGAGTTATAGTTGTGCCAGTCATAGAAAAAAATTATGAACACAATATATATACTGATATCCTTCGGTGTCATTATCATACAATTGACTATCAAATGTCATGGGCTGCGGTTTCAAAATTAAATAAAAACTTCGTTGCATTATTAATATGGAACCGGAATCTTATTATTTATCACACAAATTTGACTACGAAGAAAGATATTTTGTTAACATCATTGATATATATAATTTTTATGTGATTTTTTTTTATTTTTGAAAAAGGAAAATAATTTTCTATTTTTCTTTCAATCGAAACAATAATTTTTTAATTTGCAAAAATCAGTTCCTATTATGTAATTTAGAAATCTGTTTTGCAAACACATTTTCTTTTGTGTTAACAATTTTTAATAGTTAAATAAACAAGTTATGATGAGAATATTCTGATAAATATAACGAAAAGAAAATTGCACGAGAAAAGAATATTTAATTCAAATTGCTAATGAAAAGTATGATAAAAACCAAATAAATCAAGCACTATTTTTTCAGTTGTACTAATGCAAGAAAAATAAATTGTTGCAGTAATAATGAAATAGTACATATTTTCGCAGACAGTAGAATCTTATTGAGGTCGCTTTTGCTAAATAATAAAAGAATTTCGACTACCTTGGTCCCTTAAATTAATTACTAGTAAAGATGTTGTTGTTGCGTAATCACGGTAAATTGAACTTCTCGTAGCAACAATATAATGTCGCCTAGATAGACTTTATATAATATGCATTGCAGATCCAGTTACTATCCGACACGGAAGGTTATCTAATTTTAACCAGTTACAAATGAGAAAATGAACTAAAAGACATTAAATCTCCATTTATAAACTATATTTGTCTTTCCGATTAAATCTGTAAGAAAATCATAACTAATGGTTCAATTCCTTTCATCTAAATTTAGAAAACTCCATTAAGATCGACCATTATCTTATGCCAGATGTACTATCGAAACAATATATACTTTTAAGAACCGTTGGACATCAATCAAACTCGATTCTCCATGCGGCCGGTCTTTTATAAACTTCGGTATCACTTTTGATTCCAATTAGTCTTAGAAACATTGAAACTATATACAAGTTTACCAAGTCAGATGGTGTTAACAAAATGTATCGGAGAAAAACTTGCCAAAGTAAAGACTTCCTGATAGGCTATCAAAAAAATAAGCAACTTTGTATTCCACGTACTGTGAAAAGTGTCAAGCAATTATCTTATGGATATTTTCATCCTTCTTTAAAGAAGGATGAAAAATGCTTCTAATCATCTTATGGAAACATCCAACCCTTTCTTTGTTCCCTTTTCTTCCTACAAAGAGTTTCCCTTTTTATTTTGCACTATATAGCTTAGTCTTCAACTAGTCCAGTTCAGGTGATATCTTCTCCCGATGTTCAAAAATAATTCACCTTTCAATCTATCATCGAATAATCCAAAAGAACTGACCTTGCTGGCGAAATTTGCCACCGTCGACGGTTGGTATCTGACTATTTCTATGGGAATGTTGGCTGGACTGCTGTTGCTGTTGCTGCTTGGAATCGCGCGCCATGATGGCCGCGATGCTAAAGTCCGTGGCGCATTGCCGGTTGGAGTTGCAGTTGTTGTTGAGGTTGTTGAGGAGGCTGCTGTTGGGCGACGGGCTGGAGCTGTCGTCGTCCTCGTCGGCGGTGCACGGCGCCGAGAGGCCGGAGGGCACCGACGCGCCGGTTGGGCCCTCGGCTTGCATCTTCCTGCCGAGGAGAACCCGCGAGTCCTCCTCGTCCTCCTCGCACGGGATTCCTCCGCCGGCTCCAGCTCCGACGAGGTCGCTAGCGAACGCAGACAGGGTCAGACCGTTTCTCTTCCTTCCAGCGAGGGAACGCGACTCCAGCAACATCACCCACGAGTCAATGGCAGACCAATGGCAATGCTGGATCTCACATCCAAGGTCAAATGCCAAAAGAACTTCTTAAATTCTGGCGCGTGTCATCGCGAGGGTTGTCAACTTTCGAAACCACGTTGGGTACCAGAACTCTAGGGTGACATTGAAGTCCGCTGATCGGTTAGCTGGTGCCCTAATCACATGTTCGTGAATCGACCATAACTTCCGTTCAATACTGTCCCATGACATTCAAATGTGCGCGCACTCCAACAACATAGTATGTACACGAATCGTACACTCGGTATCCAAGACTCCAACTCGGGACTATCAAATTTGGAACTAGAAGGATGACGTGGTGTGTTTGAAAAATCGCGCCTCGAAGATGGAACGCAACGCGAACACGCGGACAGACATTCAAGGCGAGTAACGACAGACCGGTTGCCTGACAGACTGACCCGCTCGGCACCGGGATGGTGCTCGTGTTGGTTCCCCTACCTCGGACTTGTCCACCGTGCCTCGTAACGGCGGCGACCCTCTGTTGGGCTCGCCGTGATGCGGCGTGTTGATCGCCGCCGGGCGGGGCCTCGCCCGGCCACGCCCACGAGTCGAGCCGCCGAGGCCACGCCCACCCGCTGACAACCGAGACGCGACCGCCGATGTTTTTCCGGTGTCCTGTAAAGCAGCACCGACTGCTCAACGTGCGGATCCCCGCTTTGAGAAGGATCAGCAAATCTCCGAGGATTTCCGCCGCACGAGATTCGGACGTATGGACGAATTGAATGAAATTTATAGAAAAGCGTGACTATTACGGCTTTTCTCCGCAGTTTATTTGTCGCGCGGCAAGTTTGTTATGATTACAGTGACAGATTTAATTAATATTTAGAATTGTAAATGGTGCAGATATTTTAATAAGATAGCTGGTTGAATATTCAAATTTTATACCTGTTGACATTACGTTTTATTTTTATTCCATACCTGTATAGGAAAATAAAACCCATTAGAATACATTAAGACGTGATGAATTATTGTCCGGGAAATCCAAGTGGCCGTCAGAAAAAAATCAATATGTTTCAAATCAATCAATGCTACGAGTCATCAATTTTTGCCTCAAAAAATGTACCTGCATTTTTATCGTGACTGGAACGAGAAATATAACCTGAAGGTTCATTAAGTATAGATCGTTATCTAATTGTTTTCTAAACCTATATTTTGGTGAGTTATACCGCTTTTCAAGTCATCGCCTTTAAAGAACGAGACACAGACATTTACGTCACTTCTTTCTAGAATCAACTGGTCTATCTTGACTATTTAATCTAACATTCATATCTCAAATGTATCATCTTGGTCAACAAGCTGAATTCTTATATCATGTCGTTAAAAATGTTTCTGAATTATGTTTTGACTAATGATTAAATATCGTTCGCATCTTACAAAAGTATGTTCTCGTTGTTTAACATGGAATTATAATGAATCATGTTTCTACGATCCTGTCATTACGTTTTAAAATGCCATTTAAATAATCGAAACTGATGGTGATTGGATTTATTCGTCAAATATTTGATAAATTCCTGTATAGGACATTATTTGAATCGTATACGTGCTGTCGTTTTTCAAAATTACTGGTCAACGTTTTCTCCTTTAATAGATGAACCCCTGCAGTTTTTAGACGAAGGGTTATATAGATAGATGATTTTAGAAGAAAATTTGAGTGCGCTTGCAGATGCTATATATTAAATCTAAGCAAAGCTATATTTTTCTTTAGGAAGAAAAGATATGAACCAGACGCTTTTTATAGTTTGGATAAAAATCCGATCGAAATCTGCTATAAAGTTGACATTAGCATGACTCTATAGCCTGGATGAAATCTGGATAACCATCCCTGCATGCATGGTGTAGAGCACTTGGTCGGGTGATCATGATAAGGATGTGTTTACCAGATTCAATCGTAACATCAAACGCTTGATAAAAGCCAGATGTAAATTTCTGTCCAGTCTGAAGTCAGTCCAATAACATCTGAATAAAAATCAACGACATCAGAATGAAATGTTATTTTTCTAGATATACAAATTTGAGTTAGTACAAAGTGTTTATGTCTATAATAGAACATAATTTTAGTATTTGATCAGTCTGAAGTTAGTCAATGTAGGATGATACTTAGTCTTTTCTTATAAGTTACTTTTCTTCTCGCTCTAAAAGCTAGTGTCTGAATTCAAGACACCAGCGTCTTAATTTAAGGCGTCAGTGTCTTACTTTCAGACACCAAACGTCTTATTTTAAGACACTGACGTCTTAATTGTATATGCTATAGTGTGCTATCTTAAAGATAGCAACAGTTTTTAGGGAAAGATGATATCTTCAAACCTCTACTTGAAATTTTTAATGGAGGGATATATAGGTTTTATTCCTAAACTCAAAATCTATACTTTGATTATGAATGTTTTAGTTTTTCGAGGAAGTTTTCTTAGCGCGGCACGACAAAACCCACAATATCCGGAAACGTACATTCCTAGGCGCATTTGGTGCGCGTTCGAGAATAGTGTGGTCGATGTACGCAGCTATTACGGCTTTGTACGCGCCATCCAGCTACGGCAGCTG
>JABFPQ010000734.1:0-10359 GCA_022817265.1 Masnerella sp. ZL-2020
TAAAGAAGCAGTTGACGCTGTTGTGAACAGTTTTGCGAAACATACTCAAGGTTATGGAAGAGGTATAACAATTTTCATTGTAAAACTTGAACAATAGAAAAAAGTCTTTTTCACGTATTTTCTTAATTAATAAAAATGATAAAAGTATAGTTTTCTTTAACTGATGAAGTTAAAATGTACGATTATATATGATAAATTAAATTAATCCAAAATTAATTTTGATTCGCAATTCGACAGTGAACGTAGTGGAAGCTCTACAAGAGTTCTGGCAAATGAAGCAGAGTCGAGGGATTGAATTGAGAAATGGCGCCCTTGTGATTTACGAATCCGTGCCAGGAGCAAGTCCACCTTACATTTGCTACGTCACGCTACCTGGAGGATCTTGTTTTGGTAGTTTCCAAAATTGCCCTACAAAGGCCGAAGCTCGCAGATCAGCTGCTAAAATTGCTCTCATGAACTCTGTCTTCAACGAGCATCCTTCAAGAAAAATCACCGACGACTTCATTGATAAGGCTGTTACGGAAGCTAGGGCCAGTTTTGCGAAACCAACAATGACCAATGGCGTTAGTATTTATTAAATTACATAAATTAATAATCAAAAATAAGTATTAAATTATAAGAAATTGTAATCATTGACCTTTATTTATATCATCAAAGTAAATTCAGTTAATATAAAATTATTTTCAGAGCATAATTTTTTTGAATGATTTATAATATTTTTTATTGGTAAGATAGGATATGTAAATGAAAGAAGTTACTCAAAGTAAAATAATCATTTTAGGTGAAAGGCGATGAAAAAGAAGATTCAAATACTGGAATAGGAGCATTTCGGTTTATGTTAGAATGCAATCGTGGAAAGACAATGCTGGAATTTCAAGAGTTAATGACTGTATTCCAACTCCTTCATTGGAACGGATCGTTGAAAGCAATGCGGGAGAGACAGTGTAGTAGACAAGAGGTCGTCGCGCATTATAGTCATAGAGCTTTGGACGACGATATGCGAAGTCAAATGGCATTAGACTGGGTGGCCAGGGAACACGAGAGCGGTGGCGGCATTGTCGCCATGGAGTTAGCTTTAGCTGAAAGGGAATTAGAAACGGCCCGACTCGCTGGGCGCGAATTAAGATTTCCCAAAGAAAAGAAAGACATTTTAATGCTCGCGCACAGCCAAGTTTGTCCGCAATAAACAAAACTCATTTTATGCATTTGACCATTTTTTAAAAAAAGCATTTTGATGTGTAACAGAAATTATCTCATAAAGCAGCATTAATTTCAAGTAAATCAAATACAAGAAATCTATTAAAAGAAATTTTCATATTCAGTTTTAATATGGAAATTTGATGTGAAGAAGAAATAGAAAAAAATAGATCTTTAGAAGAACGATCCATTTCAAAATGGGCCCATTGCGAATTGTATTAATTAATATAATGTTCAAAAAGGTCGATTCGAAATTATAGATGAAAAACTGCATTTTCACAAATCTTCAACATAATTTTTTCTGCTGCACAACAAGATGCTTCATATTGAGCTGTCGAAATCACAGTAATTTGAATCACTCGCAATCAATAAATTGACATAACAGTAATCTAGTTGATACGTTAATAAGAAGTTAATTTGTTTACGTTTTGGATATCTCATAGAAAATAAGTAATTATATTGTTGTAATAAAGTAATCTAGTAATTAGTACCATTGGTAATTAGTAAACTCATAAATTGAAAAAAAGATAGTTGTGATAGATGTATGTAAAATTAACCGTTTAAGAACGTGAATTTTTTATTTAAAAAACTTCAGTTTAATTTTGAAATTCTTGCCAATCTCGTATATAAAATAAGTACAACTGGAAACTTAGTTTTCAATTCGTTAGATTAATGCGTAGAGTGTTATGTAACTCTAATTTTTTTTTAAACATTCAATTTTTAATGGTTAGAGTAAAATAATTATAATGTTTTTGTTGAGCCGCATAATAAGTATAGAACAAACAAGTCTTGATTAACTAATTTGTTATCTGTGATATGCTATAATTGGAATTTCTACTATCGATAAATCGAAAATGTAAAACTTATCAATGGACATATTTTGTATTAAATCAAAAAGTGCTCAATACATTCCCAAGCACAAGGTTTTTAAAATATTTTTTTAATTTCATGATATTATAACTGAATTGTATGAAATTTTCATTATATCTCTTACAGACTGAATAATTTAACAATTATTTTAATAAAGATAATTATTAATTAGATAAATTATGGTAATCATAGAATTAATATTTTTATATGATTTTCACGTTAAACATTCCACTTGTCAACTTATTTTAGTATTTTAATTAGGATTTATATTTTTAATTAACGTTATACATGTTAATGTATATGTTTTATTAAAAATATATTTTTGCAAAAAACGATATTCCAAATTATGTTAAAATAATTTTAAGTCAATTATGTTTAATCCTTGATAAAGATATGATATTCAGTAATAATGCTTCTTATTAATTCTTCAAATCAGTTTTTTCATTAAGACCCTAGCAGTGTAAAATGAAGTTATATACTTATAAAATATTTGTTGAAACACAATAGCTATTACTTTGTTTTGCATTTATTTTGTTAATATTCGTGAAAAAATGTTTAAAATCCGTCATTATTTGTTAATAAGTCAATAATTATTTAAGGTATATTTAAAATATCACTACCAGTTAAGTGTTCGGATATCAAGCGACATTATTAAACATATTCATTATTTTTTAAGACATTATTGAATCTCTGTCTCGTAGGATAAAATAAAACGTTTTGTATACTTTTGTAGATAATGAGTTTGATTTTTTATTCCTTTCCTTTCATAATATAATTAAACATAGAAATATATTTTTTAGCTATATATCTATGTTCCCTATTAAAATTGTTACATATCATTTATGTAAAATGTTATATTAAATTACCAACTAATGTTTACAGTTTTTAGTATTATTTTGTTTATATAACAATACATTCAATTAATATATTATATTAATAAATATTATGTGCAAATTGCCATATTGCATTACATCTGTGACGCAGTCGATATTGTTGGCTCAGTCAATTTATCCTGATCATCTTTTTCTGCAAAGGGATGTTCCAAAATCTTATCTATAATTCCAAATTCCTTTGCTTCAGTTGGAGACATAAATTTGTCTCTTTCCATGCTATTCTCTGTAAGACAAATTTTTTAATGTTAAACACTAAACATAAATAGTGTACTGTATAAAATTTAGTCATTGTTATTTAAAATTCATACCAATTTTGTGTAATTCGAGTCCTGTATGTTTACAATATAGCTTATTAATTTGATGTTTGATTTTCAAGATTTCCTCAGCTTGAATTTGAATATCCGTGGCCGGACCTTGGGCACCGCCCGAAGGCTGGTGTATCATGATTCTAGCATCAGGCAAAGAATGTCTCATTCCATGAGAACCCCCGGCAAGAAGTAAACTTGCCATGGAACATGCTTGTCCAACACACCACGTAGCTACAGGAGGAAGGACATATTGCATTGTGTCATATATCGCCAAACCAGCAGTCACAACTCCTCCAGAAGAGTTGATGTACATATGACTTGGTTTTTTACTTCCAATTCTATAGTAATTGTGCCACAACTAAAGATGATACATGATCCGTAATCTAAAATAAATAATTTAAAAACATAACTTTTAACTTATCTTGCAAAATTAAAGACATGTTATATTAAATTTTATAACATAAAACTATACATATTATCAAGTCTTAGAATAATAAATACTTTAGAAAATCTTTGACTGTTTGAAGTTCTTCTTTATAAACTTAACTTACAGAAAATATATTTCTTTTAGGTTGAAATTAGAATGACTTTGTAGATTTTCTTAATAATTTATTGAAATTGATTCTTATATCTGTATCTCATTTCATTATTATAATAGATTTATATTAATTTGAAAAACTACATTCTCAGATGCTAAAAATACATATGTATTAATGAATAGTAGTAGTTTTCATAAATTATGGTTTACACAAAAAATACATATTTCTCCTATTGAGTAATAGAGTAAATTACATATGAAAATGATATATGTATAGTTTGGCAATTAATTTTTTAGATATAGAAAAAGATTCTAAATGATGCAAAGCAGTCTTTATACATTTTAAGCCAAGAATGTATATTGTTTAACATTAATACTAATTAATTTAAATTGATTTACCGTTCCCATGAGACATATGATCCTTTCTTTAAGTAATCTGGAGTAAATGTCATAAGCGCGTTCACCTCTCCTGGTTTGTTCAATAACAACAGGAATAAGATTCAGTTTCTTTTAACATTATGTTGTATTAAACCTAATCCCTATAAATGAAACATAATTAATTTATTTGACATTATGTTTAATATAAAACATATTTTATAATATAATATAATATATAATATATATATAAAACTTACGGTTTTCTGTAAGAAATTACAAGTGTTTCGCAACATATTCGTAATGTCACATACACTATATTTATTTTTAGCCTGTTTTTAATTATGATTTTGTAAATAAATTACGTTCAACTTTTTTATGCTAATCGTTTCATATATATATATTGTAAAATTCTTTTAGTGAGAAAGTTCCAAATCTATAGGTAACGTAATCAAAATGTAGATTCACCGATTTAAAGTAAACACACAGGTAAACAGGTTAGGGTTATAATTTTATGTCTGCTATCACGGAGCAGGAGTTCAATGGTTTTGCAATTTCGTCTTCGAATGTTGGCTATTGTTGCTATTGCGCTTTTCAACAACGTGTCTTGACGGTCTTGACGGTTTTGATATTTTAAAAAGTGTGGTTATCTGAAGACGTTTCTCTCTGCATTTTTTACGAAATTTACTTACAAATATGGAAGTAGAAAAAGAAAAGATTGCCAGTATTGGTAACATTTTGAACGATCTAGGGAGACCATTGAAAGAAAGATTTCACGCTTTGTTTACTTTGAAAAATACTGGAGGACCATTGGCAATTGAACAAATTGGAAAATTTTTCGATGATCCTTCAGCTTTGTTGAAACATGAGTTAGCTTATTGTTTAGGACAAATGCAAGATATTGCAGCAATTCCAACTTTGACAAAGGTTTTGGAAGATAAGAAACAGGAAGCTATGGTCAGACATGAAGCTGGTTAGTGTTAAACAAATTAAAATGTATTTATTATTTATGTTAAGTTTCATTATTTGAGTAAATCATAAAATGTTTTTTGAAAAATATCAAAACTGAGTAAAAACTGTGTCCTTTGATTTTTACTAGGTGAAGCACTTGGAGCAATTGGAAAAATATGGATATTACCAAAAAATATTACCACTTTTGGAAAAATACGGTAAAGACCCAGTGATAGAAGTTGCAGAAATCTGTCAACTAGCTATCAAGCGATTACAATGGTTAAAAGATTCTAATAGTAAGGAAGAAAAACTGTCTGAGAACCCATATTTTTCTGTTGATCCAGCACCTCCTTCTATTACAACAAACATTGATGAACTAAAGTCAATTTTGATGGATGAAAAAGCTTCCTTATTTGATAGATATAGAGTGATGTTTTCTTTGCGAAATACAAAAACAAAAAAAAGCGTTCTAGCTTTGTCTGAAGGTATAATTTTTGTGTTTGAATATTATTTTAAATAAATTAACAACCTATACAAGTTATAAAATACTATAAAGCTTATATGAATTAGTTAATATTTTTCAATTATTGTTTTTATTTAGGTTTAAAGGCCAGCAGTGCACTATTTTGTCATGAAATAACTTTTGTTTTGGGTCAACTCCAACAGGAGGTATCAGTTCCATATTTAATAGAATCTCTGAGAAATCCAATGGAAAATGAAATGGTCCGACATGAATGTGCAGAAGCTCTAGGTGCTATAGCCACGCCTGAATGTTTTGAGGAGCTTAAAAAATATCTTGATGATGAAAAGCGTGTTGTTAAAGAAAGCTGTGTGATAGCTTTAGATATGTGCGAATACGAAAATAGTATTGAATTTCAGTATGCAAATGGATTGCACCAAGTTTCGTGATATTTGTTGAACTAATTATGATCTGATCTTTTATTGTTTAATGAAACTATGAAACATGTAAAAAATTGTACATAACTTTAAATAAATAAAGCATAATTAATTTGTTTTTGAAATAATTCAAAATAATGCCTCTTTATATTTTTCATATAAAAAGTGAAGAATGAGAAAGTAAATATTTTCAAATATTTAGTTAATATATACAATTTCATATAAGTAAAAGCATAGGGGAGAGTGACCAACAATGGGCCACCAATTGAACATATCCTGCAATGAAATTCTTATAGGGAGGTATGTTCATTTGGTATTGTTGGTCACTCTCCCCTATAAGTGAAATTTCATAATTTTATAAGTCATTTAAAATATCAAAGGGATAATGCAGGAAATGGTTGTAAAAAAATTATGTAAAAGCATTAAAAAAACAATGTTTATTGGTAAAAATATGTTGAAATAAACAAGATTATTAAATCGGGGTTAAAACATCAAATAATGTTTAGTATTTGAAACAGTATCATTTTAATTTTGAGTTCAGCAAATTTTATTTCACAACGAAAAAGACCTAGAATTATGATTCATGTTCAACCACTAAATGATGTTTGAATAAATAGAACACACCACATTGTTTCGTACTTTCTTATAAAATTTATTGTTGTATAACACATTTCAAAAATATCAAAAAATTTGCCTTTTCAAACTGTTGTTCAATGTTATCAGTAGAATTGACAAAGGATGAACCTTTTTCGCTGAATTATAGCTCTTATGTTAAATGAGTATAAAGAAAAAACAAGTAAGAAAATGTAAAAGTACGAAAAAGTAGTTTTTTTTAGGAATTTTTTCTCGTGCATATTCTGATTTACAAAAAGAAAATATCGCATTAGGATTATTGAGCAAATGTCCGCTCTAAATCAACAGTTTTGCGCAGGGAATTAGTTTCATGCAGTACGTTTTGGTTAGTAACCCTTTATTACATTCTCCAGGATGCATATATTTCTGTAAATCCAATGCCTGAAAATAAATAAATAATAATAAAGACATGACAGTGAAAATTAAAGTTTTGCAATTAAATTAAACTAATATTATTGAAAATAAACTTATATCAATCTCCAAAATATCATTTACACTTGTTGAACATCCCCAGAGGGACAACAGAATTTCATGTAACATTTTAATAATAAAATTTTTTGTTTTAATAATTAACAATATAAGATAAAAATGGACTTACTTTGATCATCCTGATTTCCATTGAAGTAAATATATCAAGTTTGTCGTTTAAACATAGATCTTCATAGTTGATATTTTTTATAGCACAATAACCAAAAACAACTGCTGGATTCGACAGAAATTGCATCTTCATGTCTCTGGAGATAAAGCAACATTGGCATATATGATGAAAAATCAGTTTAATACATCTTTCAGTAGCATTTTGAGAGGACCTGGTGTCGTGAAATAAATCTTCACTAAGTAATAGCATGTCGACGTCATTTTCCACTGCAGTTTGTAAAAAGTTATGAAACTGTCCTCTTTTTGATCTGAAATGCAAAAAATATTCAACAAACCATTTTTTTATCAAATTTAGGTTATGGCGTAATGATAAAAAGGTATTTTCAAATTCAGAATTTTTAAAAATAATGAGACTAAAATCAATATAAGACTTACTTCTTTTTGTGTGTTCCTCATAACCTAAATGAATGTTTTTAGCAATAAATATTTTGATCAAATCATCTTCTGAAACCTGATACCTCGGCCGCAAAATGGCTAACCTAAATTACCACGCAATTGTTTCGATGACAAAAGTGGACGCAGCGCACAAACGAAAAGTTAGGTGCAGCTTTCGCTGCATCCGAAGTCGCGACTCGCGAAATCCAAACGCCAAAACACTAAAACTAAATAACTATATCCATCGCGCGCCACCTACGAGCTTCGAATTACACTACATTTACTGCTCTGTTTTACCATTATCAAATAGTATGCAGACAAATTATAAAATCAAATCAATTTTATTCTTCTAAAATATTCAAAAAGAGCATTTTTTAACTTCGTTACATTCTGAATTGCATATTGAGTCAGTAATTGCCTCATTTTGTGCAATAAAACGTATAAAATCTTAAAACAAAATGTTCAGTTGGTTTATAACGTATGACTTTTCACCTTGTCTTACACGCTACTTTAAGCGTTCTGCATCTTTGTCTTACACACTGTTAGTGGCGAGGCAATATATATAGCCATTTACAGCATTTACACTAGGGGGCAGCAACCAGTCGTCAGACGAAAATTATACTTTAATAGATAGCGTGTTCCTTGTCTTTTATGGCGGCAATACAAGCAAGACAAGGAAAACACTATGTGCAGAGTGATGTGCAGCAAGAAATCCCAGAAAATAGTTCCGCGGCAGCGGACCTTGATAAAAAAAGTTAAAATAATTTACACAATAATTTTTTCCCATTGATTCTACACACCGAGTAACTCATTAAATTCAGTTTTATATAACAATATTAAAATAAATTGAAAAAGCACTAACTCCGTGAACCTAGCACTTTACCATCCTCTTAAGAGGATGCCAAACTCGATGTTACCGACATTACAGATTTCTTAAATTTAACTCAGTTGGGGCATCGAAATGACATTTCATGAGTAAGAAACGTTTTTCTCATTTTTTTTATATATTTAGAGCTGAAAGAAAGTAATTTTTCAATGAAATGAAAAATTAAAATTACGCCTCGTTTTCAAGGTTAGAAAAAAAACGAGGCGTAATTTGTAGCCAATACCCTACACTTAAATTCATTATCAAATATTTGATAACATTCTCCCAAAAATATAGAATCGACTGGTACTTATGAAAACAATTAATTATTTCTTATAACGACACAAATTAAAAACACCCTAACTCCGGGATCTTGGAACTTTGACATCTTCAAAATAAAACATATGAAAAGACCCTTACTCCGGGCCTCTAGAACTTGAACTTGTTCTCAAGAAGAGTAGGATAATAACATCTATATTGTCTATGTTCTATGTTCTATGTCGTCTATGTCCTAACGTTTTGCGTCAAATCGCAATTCTTTAACCGAGATTGTCTACAACAAAGTTTTGATAAGAAAGTCTAATTAAAGCGTGAGTCGTTGATATCTACAAAGAATTGCAGCGGCTTATCCATTGAGGCCTAAAAAAATTAAGTCTTAGTGTAAGTTTATAAAAGAAAGCTATGCATCATTTCTCTTCTAGATTTACAAAACCTCACTTTTATAAGAATTTTACATTTTCGTGTTAAAACCATTTTTTTTAAAATATCGCAGTAATTCTATAATAGTTAACCTCAAAATTATAATATCATATTATTTTGCGGCCACATTTATGAGCATCAAAACGCTGCTTACGTGCATATATTATTAAAATTGTTATTAATACTAAAAATATAATTTCATAATATTGTGCAGTCACCATTATGTGACCAAAACGCTGCTTACGTGCACGTAACGGGATTCTATGACAATTCAGAGAACAATAATGAACAAATATCCCCATTTAAAATCGGCATAAGAAAATTCCTTAAGAAATTTCCTTATGGAATTTCCTATATAGGTTTTACCCAGGAATTTCGTATTGACACATTGACGTTGTTTATTTACACAAAAAGTTATACCAGTTCACTAAATTTCATGTCCCTAAGTCAATTATAAGTTGGTGAAATTTGGATTTCAAATTTTCATTTCATTTTTCTTTTCGGTATAAGGAAATTCCTTAAGGAATTTCCTTATTCCGATTTTAAGTGGGGATTCCTATACAATTTCTTATCTATTACATAACAAGGACTTTATATTATCATTATTGATAATGTAATTTTATTTATTATCAAAATTGTCATGGTTAAGGGGACTCTCTAACGAAAAATGGCTTTTTTTGACGAAAAAATCAAAAAAATTTTTTTTGCATAAAAGTACTCTTTGAACCTTCCTTTATAATTGTGCATAAAGCAAAATGCCATAAAAAAATTATTTATTGCTGTTTTGCGACATTATTTGCAACCGTGTCAATTGACAAAATGTATCAATGTCTTTTGAGTAGGCTACATTTCATTTAAAACAGAATTATTTGTTAACAGATATTATTTATATATTTTTCATGATAAATAATCTATAAATTTGGTATAAAATTCAATATTTGTTTATAATAATATATTTATAATAAAAAAATATTATATATGGTATAGTATTTTTTAGTATAGTAAAAAAATAATGAAATTCAATACCTATACATATTCAGATATGAAAATGTATTATAATAACAGAAAATTCGTAAAATATCCGTTCTGAGAACCACGAAC
>JABFPQ010000735.1:0-10358 GCA_022817265.1 Masnerella sp. ZL-2020
ACCATGCATAACAAAAGCGCAAAACAACAATAAAAGCGGATGAAAATTGCGGGACCGGGAACATTTTAAATCTGTGGCTTAAAGGAAAAACCAGGTAAGTGTATAGGGATTACATATACACTTACCTGGTTTTTCCTTTAAGCCACAGAAATATTAAAAAACAGGGAAAAAAAGTTCACGAGATAATTCAATTTAAAGTTTATTTTGTTCCATGGTTGATCTATAACTCAAAATAATTGTTTCTGCTTCTAAATTATTTCCAATTTGATTATGTAAAATCTGACTGCACTAAAATAAAGAGGACACTTCAGAGTATTAAATAATGCAATAAAAAATTTTTTCATTTTTTCTTGAAAATTCATCATTTTTGGGTTGAATGTCCCCTTAAAGGCTGTAAATCATTTGCGCTGCTCATCTAAGATTTGAATCGATTTCTTCAAGATTTTCTTTGATGAGAGAATCGGTCAAAAGTCGTGACAAGATCTTGCAAGAACTTGACTATCTCTAGACAAATTTTTACTTGGGTTTTATTAATTGAATTAAAAAAAGTCATTTAGTAGTTTTTTTATCAGCGACGTGAATGATACGGTTTAGCAGCGCAAATGAAAAATCCAAATCTGCGCAAATGATACGTACGAAATAAGGAAAAATGGGTGCAAACGATGACCACCGATTTTAAATGATGTTTATACAACCCTCAAAGCCACAATTACATAAATTTTTTTTAAATATTATTTAAACTTTGTGTGAAATATTTATATAAAATTTATATCAACATGCTTCCTCATTATCATGCATATTTTATGTAAATTGTATAAAATGTTATATTTTTTAATCATTTTAAGTATTAAAACCATCAAAAATGTTGATTTCTGTATAATCAATGATTTTTGCAATAATGTTTCTTAACAGTCCATTTTTTCATAAAAATTGCATACAATTTTTGTATGTAAATCATTTAAATAAAATATTTATGTAAATTATGCAGTACAAGAATGAAGTACCTTGACATAATTTGTATGTAAATAGTTTATAAAATTATTGGTTATCAGGAAAATTTTCATTAATTTTAAAATTGTATACACAAAATATATGAATATTTAACTTACTCTAACGAGATTATTAAACATTAACTGAAACTTTTCAGTCATTATGTATTCCGATCTCTGCTTCTGGCAAGGTAGCTCAATTATTAGTTATTCTACGATCAAGAAATGCCGATTCAGTATCAGTCCTTACTTGGTTTATATCAGCTGTGACTAATTTAGGTAAGTTTTTAAAATAGACATTTTTGTGCACCAAATTATGTTAACTATCATTTACTGCATTCATTTGATATTTTTAATTTCGACACAATGAAAACATGCAGTGTCAAAGTTTTATAATGTATTTTAATAATCTATTTTCATATTTTTCATGTGTGACTTCCTTTAAACATTTATGACATCTATATTTAAGTTTGATTAATAATAAACTTTTTGTATTTTCAGGCCGGTTATTTAAGATATGGATGGAGACTGCAGATTACATTCTACTGACAATTTTTGGAGTATCTTCGTTTTTGAGTTTAAGTGTCATGTTTTCGACTATGTACTACAAGTCTCGACCGAAGAAGGAATAAACAACAGGTTTTTTTCAAAAAGAATTTATTCGGAATTAAAAAAAAAATACGCTGTTGAAGCATCTCCAATTGTTCTTGTTGACAAGATAGGTAAACAAATATGCCCTTCTTTGTCTCATTCATTTTTTTGGGAGATACTTCAATGGCCTGTTACATATGATATGACTCTAATCAATGGTGTGACTAATTATTATTAGTGCAATCCAAGTTATATATATATATATTAACATATAACTTTAATATAATACATTTTTTTGAATCTCAGTTATTTTTTTTGATAAAATTTTGGACATACTAAAATTTTTTCAAGATTAACAATGAACATATTCTTTGGATTGTTAAATATACAGCGACAGTTATCAATAGTGAACATTTATAATTTCAATTTTCCAATAAGTAGAGTATTTCTGGACAATTCGGTAATACTGACTATTTATGTATTAACTTGATGATGTTCAGTTAAAATTTAGATATATATTGATTTTTATTAAAAATCATACACATTAGGAAAGAATGTGATATTTTTGTCAAACTGACAAATTATACGAATACTATGGAAATTAATTGAAATCAACCACGTTACCTCTTTTTGGTATAAAATACACTCGAACCTCCCACAGTTGTCCCCTCCGACAGTTAGCGAAAATTCACTCTCACAGTTAGCCACGAAACTTCTCCTATATATTTCCCCCCACTCTAACTGTCTGTAATGTTTGTAGGTTATTTCGGTGTGCGCAGGTTTTTCACATATGAAACGTCTTTTTTATGTAAATAAAGCTTGTTTAATTGTTTTTAACAAATTAAGAGTAATTTATTATTAAATATGGTATTGTTTTTACATAAATTAATAAAATAACGTTTAACAAACAGTAATCAATAATTTTAGTACAAAAGTATTACTTTTTATTTGTTGTTTGTTGTTCTTATTCTTATCCATTATTGATATTAATCTTTTATAAACATTGATATAAACAAACCAGTTCCTGCGCGAATCTGCTATTCCACGAGGTAGAGGGGATATCAGCCAGTAAGGGGAATCAGACAACTGTGGGATTTTCGAGTGTACTATTTTAGTATTTTAGATTGTAAGATTGAAAATATGTATATTTTGTTATATAAAGCTTCACATTGAAAAATGATTTTTATGATAATTACAAATAATTTTCATATACTTTGACTATATGGTGGGACAAATACCAGTCAGAATATGACCATGAGCGCGACCATGTTCAAAATTGATTTGTTTCGCATTAATAATGAAATTGTTGATACATCCAACATATTGGGTCTGCGAAGTACTTCCTCTTAATTTGCCAAGTATCGGATGCCCGCCAATATACAACGGATGTTTTGTCACAACTGGTGCAACACTTCTTGTACTCATCCCAATAGGAGCCGATTTATGGTCCACTGATAATACTACTGCATTCTTTTGTTTTAGTGCTGGTAATATAAAAAATAAAATATTTTATGATAATATTCACAAATAAATACTCAATATTATTTATACAGTTATGAAATATATTTTTAGATCACTTTTAGAATTGAAATAATCTGAGAAAAGGAATAACTGAGTAATTGTTCAACTAGATTATGAATCTCAGATACTGAACGAATTTTGTCGATATATAAAAATACGAAAAAAATACCTCGGATATTATGCCAGTTTCCATCACACAACGTATTTGGCTTTGTAGGTTCATATGAAGTTTCGATCGTATCTCCTTTTAGACTTTTAACCAAAAATCTAATAGTTCCATTGATCATTTCTAATAAAACATAACTCTGTTTTGAATGCACAGAGAATAAATGTCCAGATGCACTGCGAGGTTTGATGTCCATCTGTATGTCCATCATTTTACCGACGCCAAACTTGTCCACTATATTTGTGAGTTAAAATAATTAGTTCATTTCAGATAATTTTACATCAAAATGAGATGATTGAGAACTAAAATAGAAAATTCTTCTAGTAATTGTAAAATAATTACCTGCAACGTAATAATTGCTACCATTTCCTGGATAGAAGAAAATTCCAGGCTCAATGCGTTTCGAACAAGGTATGACATCTTCTTTGACAGTTGGTTCACCAACTTGTTGACCACCTAACGTAAAGTTTCTTAAGCAACCAGAGAATGGTTTGGTGGTTCCCTAAAATAGAAAAATGCACTTTAATTTAATAATATGTATTTAGAATGAGATAAATGGAGTATAATTAATTACTAAAACTTTTTGGAATAAAATTAAATACTAAATCTGCAGTTTAAAACTATATACTGACGATGAAATAATAATAGGCTTTACAAAAGATCATACAATTAGTAATTTACACATACAATTCTTGCATAGACACTTTCAGCTATTTTATTAGGAACACCACCCACATAGAATGGTGGTGTAACGTCACTGGTGCAAGCTATGTCATCTGAGAATCCATTAATTGGTCCTTGTTCATCAATAAGCATTTCAGCAAAGTTAGCATCTCTTCTGAATAAGATGATGTGCCATTGGTTGTCATTTATTTTCCAAGAACTGTTCAATAGTTTCATGCCCGATCCACAGTCAAAAGCATAGTGTATCTGAAACATAAAAATATTATTAAATTATATCAACCGAATAGTTTACAAAGTTTTGGTTTTATATAAATTATGTAAATAAAATTAATGTTTTTTGGTACCAATTTTAAATTCTATACTGTAATTAAAAATTACATATTGTAACTTACCTGTCCATTCTTCATAAATATACTTATTAAATCAAAGTTGTCTTCAGCGGCAGCATAGAATATCACACCTTCGTCTGACATGGTCCTTATTTCAATTTGGAAATCATAGTTCGCCCTATATTCACCTCTCAAATGGTGATATTCCAATCTACTATTTGCCATAGCTCCTACAAAATGTTGTAAAAATGTGATCAGACTTTGAATAGTTACTTTTCGAAAATTGACAAAATAAGTCATGAATAATTTACCTAATCTCCACGAATTTCCTGCATCAGGATCAGACGTAGGATAATATGGCAGGCGACAGTCATCCACTGTTTCTGGTTCTGGGGTTGTTGTTGCTCTAGTAGTAGGTGGTTCTACTGGTAATTCTTCTTTAGGCTCTGGTCGACCTTCATATTCTGGACCGTTTCCATCATCCCATCCATCCTCTTTAACATCTACGATATCTAATAAATAGAAAACAATTATAATAAAGCAATGATATAATTAATTTCACCGAAGTTGAACCAACTGGACATTATTATGCGACTGTGATAAAGTGAAAAGATCGTGACTATGATCTCAATTGCTACGAAGTTAAAATGGCAAAAATAAGTACTATCTAATATATTTTCAAACCCCTCTTATTTTCAGAAAGTGTTTATATTAATAAACGAAGTGATGTTTGAAATTATATTCATCGCATACAAAGTGATAAAATAATATTGTATAATGCTTTATATTTGGATCTAATGAATAATAAAGATATTTTTCTGAAAAATGAGTTTCACTTACTGCTCTGCGTTACAGCTAAGGTGAGGTCCTCCATTTTTTCTGTTTGCAAAGTAATTTCTGTTTCTGTGTCCACAGAGGGAGCTAAAACCAGTAAAATATTTAATTTCACTAAGAAATTACTTTTAAAAAATATTGATTTTATTATTTTTACAACACCAAACTTACCTGAATCACTTCCTCTAGAAGTTCCTAATAAAGCATTAGGTCTCTCTGTAGTATTTGCAAAGTTTATAATGTTGCCATTGAAAGTTGCATCTCCGATGTGTCCAATGAATGGATCGAATTCTTGATTACTATGTGTGTTTCGTACACTTTGAGGAACTCCACCAATATACAAAGATCCATATAAAATGTAAAGTGTTGGGGGATTACTGTCTGTACTATAAGTTTCTGTGTCGTCTATGTCGAGTCTCAAACTACTGCTGTTATGAGTTGCAGTCACAACGTGCCATTCTCCATCATTGAACTTGATGCCAGCTGGACTGGTCTGCAATACTTCACCCTGGCTGTCAAACACTAATCGTCCATCGACTAAGGATAACGTGCTGCTGTCAGTTTCTCCTTCTACGTGGAATATTACACCGTTTTCTGCTAAAGTCTTAAATTTAAGACTTATTTGATAGAAATTAGCTACTGATATATTGGACCATTTTACGTATCCTGGCTTATTTTCTTCAAACGATACCAAACTGGCAAACTGAAATATATACATATATTTTTTCTTCTTGTTTTGCATGAATTATGTAAAAGATGTCTGACTGCAAAAAATTAAAATTTACCTTAACTGGACATCCAGGTCTTACTCCATGTGCCTGAATGTTTCGACTTAAGTCAACTGAAGTATCTAGAATAATTACTTCATCAATGCATCCATCGAATCCAATATTAGTAACAGATGGATACATAAGTTTCACATTTTGTGGTAATCCTCCGAAGTAAATATGATCCGATGTAACCATGTTTTTGGATTTACCCAAAACTGTATCTTTAGCGGAGAATTTACCATCGATCTTAAGAGCACCTGTTAAATTTTTAAGAAATCAAATTAAATATTATTGTTTCAATAAACAATTTGTAAACGAAATTGACAAAAGACAATTTCCAATTTTAATTTACCTTCTTTCTGCCATCTAAGAGCTTCCAGTAGATGCCATTCTCCATCATTGTACTGTTCTTTCGATCTCAAAGCAATTTCATCTTCACCTAAACTGTATTTATACACAACAAAACCATCTCGCATTTCCAGAGCCAAAAATTGATCATTTTTACCCATCAAGTATATCAAACCATCTTTTTCTAACGTCTTGAATTTCAGTTGGATACCGAATTTCTTGCTGTCAAGAGGAATTTGAGAATTGCGCTTACTAAACACTGCGTAAGCAGGTCTGTCGAATCTCAGTCCAGTGCTTGGTTGCAGATTTATCAATTTGTCTCTTTCATAAGCTCCTTGTTTGTTATTTTCACCATCAATGAAATTCCAGAACGAAACTGGAACATCGCCTATGACGAGTTCTTCCATTTGTCCTTCGAATGATGATGACGTCACAGCATCAGGGATTTGGAAAGACGAGGGTATTCCTCCGACGAACAATTTCGAGTGTTCTTGGTCAACGTTAAATATCGAAAATGATCCGGGTAGAATTTCTTCTTTAACGAACAGTTCGTCTTTTCCATCACCAATGTCTTCACGAATAATAAGTTTGATGTTTCTTCCAGTTCTATATACAATTTTACTCATTAGGTTTTTGATGGTTTAGAATAATTTACTAAAAATGAAATTGTAAAATACCTGTCAACTATTACTTGTCGCCAAATATCATCTGATACAAATTTCTTGTGGATAATCTTCACTGGACCAGAACCAAGATCAACTATTAAAACTGGATATCCACTTTCCACCAACAATGCCATGAAATCGTGCTGTAAAATAACGGTTTAATTAAGCCAAAATTGTGTCATTTTCTTATCAATATAATTCATTGTTATAGGTCGTTTTAACATACCGTTTTGCTACGTGTTACTTTTGTACTTCCTTCGTTGCCTAAATACAACAAGAAACCATTGGTTTTGTCAGTTTTAAAGTACACAGAAATCTTCGTAGACGTTGCCAAAAGAGGAAGACTATCTGGATTCTTCAGTTCTAACGTCGTGTTTCTGAAGAATGTTAATCCAATTTTGAATCTATCTGCCAGTTCTCGAGCATGTGATATTTTTTCTTTCAGATGTTTAATCTTGTCAAACAAATCATTGCCTGTCAAGTTAATGGCTTTCTGTCGCTGATCTAAGGCATTCAGCAACTCGGTTATGTTAGGCACAACTTTACTCAATGAATCCAGTTGCTTGTTTGCTTGGGAAACTTCACGAATTGAATCTGCAGTGTCTTTGGAAAGTTGTCTTGCTTCCTTTAGATTTTCTGAAATGCTGTCTGAAATACTACTCATGTCGTTTTTAATTTTTTGCATTTTGTACTCGACCTTATCGGCATTGTTCATAGCTTGCTGAGCAACTAAGGAAGCTGAATTTGTTGGTCCCAAATTGCCTAGATGCCTAAAAAAAATATAAATAATAAGTAATAGTTATATGAAAAATATATTTAGCAGAAAATCAGTTTTTGAACAAGAATTTTATGCATACTTTTCAATACGTTCCAAACTGTTATTATTCTCATTTATGTTTCTTTTTATCAGGTTAACATTATTGATAGCTGTAGTTAACATATCGCCCATATTTGTATTTATTTTGACATTTGCATCACTTGCAGCTTCCATCAACTCTTGACTAGTTTGAAGGTAATCGGCCACTCGTTTTTCTAAGCCATCAGACTAAAAAATTGAAGTAGTTATTATTATAATTAAACAATAATTAAAAGGAAATATTTGGGTCATGAATGGTTAAAAAACAAAATTACCACTTTTGTTGCATTATCTATTAATTCTTTCGCCATAATGGTATCATTTCTGGCTGCTTGAATCGCATTTTGTATATCCCGATATGCTCCAACAGCTCTAACAGCACCAGTATTTCTGGTATCGTTCAAAATATTGTCAAGAACAATAGATTTATTGTATAAAAGTTGTGCATGTGCGTTAGCTAAAGGAACTTTTTCCAAAACCTTCAATAGCATATTGTCATTTTGTACTATCGTTTCGTTTAGTTGATTCGAAGGATCTTCGAAGGGTGAATTTCCTAAAAACAGTAAAGAATATATTTTAATCGTCATGTAACACACAATCATCTAGAATAATACAAAAAATGCGAATTTAATCCATACTCAAGTTCATCAAATCAATATCCACTTCATTCAATAATGCAGTAGCTTTCTCATTCAACTCTTCTCCTTCCTTCAAATTTTCTTCAGCTTCAGTGGTGGTATTTTTCACGGTATCGAAATTTCCGCTCTCTGCTGCAACTTTATTATGCGAATTCAATATTTCAACTTCTTCGGCTAATTTGCGAGCCCTTTCGACGATTTCATACATGTCATCGATCTTATACTCGAAATTCTTAATCTTCGTTTCTACTTCTTTGGTATCAGAATCCAATTTCTCGACCGGTAAATTATACTCTGACATTTCGGATACCAAAACATTTGCGACGTCCAATTGATCCGTTGCTTTATCCCGGTGATCGGTGAAGGAAACTTGCTTGATCTTGTTCAAAATATCGTCGGCTTCTTTGAGAGCGTCGTCTACTTGAGCGTTATTTCCGCTTTCGATATTGGACACCAAAGAACTTACTCTTAGCACAACACCTCTCGCAAAGGCCATTTCGTTCAGCACATCTTGATTTAGGTCTTTCATTTCATCTATAATTTTGTCGGCTTCTGTTTTTGATGCCACGCTGTCTTCTTCGAGGAACTCAGCTTTTCGTCGTTGATTGAAGACTTTGTCTTCCAAATTTTGAATTTTATCTTCAAGTGGAATGAAATTCACTCGACTTGGGTTTAAAAGATTCACTTCTGGGTAGAGTTTTGTTACCGAGTCGTTTATGAATTTGAGTCTTTGATTGGTGAAATAAGATTCAGCTACAGTCTATAATTGAAACAGGTATAATTTATTAAGTTTTGTTATTATGAAAGATTTGTTTATTATTGGCTGAAATAAAGAACTTACATCGAAATTTTCAAACACTGGATTTAACGATTGAGACAGATCATCTGTGACATCTAGAAGATCATGGATACATGAGTCACACTCAAAGCAACCATCTCCTTCTATCAATACGTAACGGTATGGACAATGGTCACATTTTTCTCCAATTACTCCAGGTAAACAGGTGCACTGGCCAGTTTCCGTGTCGCAGGATGCACCAACAGAATATCCAGTATTACATCCACAAGCTTAAAAATTAAAATTAAACTTTTAGTTTATCAGTGATAATTTAATGTGAGTTTGACAAATCGTCTCTTGGGTGTAAAATGCTTGACCTCAGAGGTCGTTTGGAAGATGTCGATTCTGGACGTATCCTCAATACATGAATCACAAGTAGTACGTTCAATTAGCAACATTTTCCAATGGTTCTCCAAGATCGAAAATAGAAGATTTTACTTACATATACATCCTTCAGAACTATAATTCCAATATCCAGCAATACATCTGTCACAGGTCCTACCCGTGACACCAGGTTTACACCGGCATTGTCCAGAATCATCATCACATTGCGTACTTTCTGACGCAAGACCACAATTACAAGGTCTGCAACCATCGCATGTTTTGAATCCATAATGATTGTCCGCACACCGGTCACATTTTTCGCCAACCACGTTGTTTCTACATTCGCACAGGCCATTGTAGTTGTTGCAATGATCCATTCCGCACGTGTCGCAAAGACAACTCTGGCAATCTTTTCGCATCACGGCATCACCAAAGAATCCTGGCGCGCATAAATTGCAAGCTTCGCCGTAAGTGTTGTTCAGACAGTGCAGACATTCGCCGGTTATAGAATCGCAGGAGCCAATTTCGTTGGTGTCTATATTTCCTGAACATTCGCAGGGTTTGCAGTAGTCGTTATAATTTTCTGGTTCACCATAGTAGCCTGCTGCGCAAGATTCACAACGTGCACCGTAGTATCCTTCCATACAGTCGCAACTGATTTTTCTACCATCTTCGCTGACCTGGAAAAAAAATAATATGTTTTATTTGCTTAAGGGGACTGGCAAGTAAAAAATGACGAAAAATTCCCTAAAAGTATCATCTTTCATGTACTGTAACACTTGTTTACGACATAGGTCAAAAAGTT
>JABFPQ010000736.1:0-10339 GCA_022817265.1 Masnerella sp. ZL-2020
GCTGCGGTTTTGAAAACTTTACCGGCAACGTCACCAAAAAGGATAGGTAACGTTTAGACAGCGTCGCAAGAATCCAACCTAAAGAATGCAAAAACGACAGCATGATTGTCAAAAAATTCTTGTCGCTGTATTCTAAACGTCGCCACTTATCGAATATTTATAAAAAAACCCCCGTGGACCAATTAATCCGATGAAAATATATACAATACAATATTAAATCTAATTCGAAAATACTTCTACATAAAATAATTCGAACTATATGTTTCAAAAGTATTTTTTATTTACAAATTTAACTACAACTTAATTTCTTATATTATACTAATTATAACACATCATTTTAATATATATTTCTCACATAAGAAACGTTGATAAATTAAAGCATTTTTTTCTGTTTTTTTCGCTCATTCCTGGCTTGTTCTTTTTTAATTCGGTCTCCAGCATACTTAAACCACGACGCAATTCTTTTTTCAATTTCGTTTTTCGTCGTACGGGAACAAAATTTTTCTATAGTTATTTCTGAAACATAAATTTATATTGAACATTAAAACAACACGCATGTATATAATAAATATTGTGAAGTGGTTAAATCAGGTCAGATAGAATTTGTTTTTGAAGTTCATGAAAAATTACAACTTTAGAGGAAATTTTCGACGTATATCATTACAATATTTTTATAAGAAAATGCGTCACGTTTAAAAATTGATAATTAATTTCGTGTGCATTGTAGATGACAAAAAGAGCATTATTGGGTTATTCACCTATTAATACTTTTACGATTTCTAACATTTCAGCTGCGTATTTTTCTTGTCTTCCACACCAACTAAATTTCTGAGCAACGTGATTCGGTAAAATAGTTTGTAAAACTTTCGATATAGAATCATACAGATCATCTTTGCTTGTATTTTGAAGATTTCTGAAGAACTTTTTCTGAAATTAAAATACAATTTGTAGTATAATTCTTAAATAAAACGTGATCCAAAATGTGCAATTACAATTTCTCCTCGAAAATTCTCATCTTTCAAAATTTTTATTTCAACGTGCTTCATGCTCTCTAGATCTTTGATTGGAAACATCTGATTTATAAGTTCTTCATCGTAATTATTGTCCAGAATGTGTACATTTTTATTTTCATTCAAATATTTACAAAACCGCTCCATCGATTTGTTTAATTTAGCTGTTAAGGTGCTAATTTCTTGTTTTAAACAATGAATAGTACCTTTAATAATTGTAATTTATTTTAAGTTAAAGCAAATTATTTCTTATTATTTTCTGTTCTTATTTAACCAATTTTATAATATTATATATTCTTGATGAAGAAAAACGAGAATTCGTCAATATTAAGCACCTTTTGTCATGCCAACTCCTTGATTAGAAACTGACAGAATATCGAACTCTCTAATCAAATCTTTTGCTTCGTTCATTGCATCATTGATCGTACCTATAATAGAAATTTTAATATAATACTTATATATTAATTTATTTGTCACCTAATAAACTAGATTATATCATATGATACTGATATTTTATTTTTGTTAATATAAGTAATACTTTTCATTATTTTTGGATTAAAGTAATCAATGATAAGTAATTTTTTGTAATTATTTTTCAAATGCCAAAAAGGCATTTCTTTGTTTTATATCAAATACACGGCAGTTTTCGTCCTTTTTTAGTATTTGGCCAGAAATACTACCTTGTTTATTTAAATTTCTAAACGTAAAAAACTAAAATCGGATGTTATTTTTATCTATAATTTATACTATTCAGGCAGCGTATAGGCATCGTACTAATAATAATATTATAGTTTAAAAATGAACCTACTGAATTGTCCAAATGTTTGAACAATTTCACGGTGGACCCAGTCTGATTTTGGCATTTCATTTCTTAGGATTATGTTTTCTAAATTATTCAATGTAGTAAAAGCAGGCAACACACATTGCGTTTTACTGATGTACCATGTATGTGGTACAATAATAATAAACTCCTCCAATTCGATCAAATTAAAACCCGCCATTTGTCCTAGAAGATATATAAATAAATTTATAAGAATTAACTACTATATCAAACCGTAAAAAACGCCTAAAAACTATCAAATTTTGTTTGAACTTTACTAATTTTCTGCAGCATTAGAATGAAATAAAACTCATTTCTATGTTTTCGTCACACGTGCACGTAAAACGCCGTTTACTCCCTAGGGAGATTTCAGAAAACCCCGTTTGCCGTGCCCTTGTGACGAAAATTATTGTTTGCCTCTTGGGGGATGAACAGAAATCCCAACCTCGCACTCGGTAGAGGATTTCTGTTTTTCACTTTCTTGATTCAAAATATACTATTATGTATTATACAACTAATATAATTCTGTAATAATATAAGTAGTCATGAACTGTAATCATAAAAAAATATTTATTATTTATAATTTTTTACCTTCGTTTAGCTTTTCGGTGAAACTTAATTTGTACAATATTTTGTTTTTACGAATGTAACTATAGAATTAATAAACGTAATAACGCAATTCTTAATTATATGAAAATTTTATAAGTGGAAGAATGTTAAAAAATTAATATTGTTAGAAATATATTTCTTATTTGTTATAAGTTACATTTTGACTTGCAAATGTATGAAAAGTTGGATTAATCACTGATTACAATATTATGAAAATGCATGAAATTATGCGGTTTCAACAAATTTATTTATTTCATCTACAATTTTGAGCTTTTGCCGATTTCATTAGAAAAATGTTGACAAAGTTGCCCAGTTTCAAACGAGCGACGCGCCAGCGATGCAGATTACGGTGTCTGACCGATCCGTGATGCGACAGTAGCGCTCTGCGAAGAAATCGACTCACTTTGGATATAATAATGTTAAGACAGCGAAGGCCACGCGACGCTCTTTAGTATTTCTGGTGCGTCGGTCCAGAAACACTAAAAGGCGTGTAAGCGTCGTCAGCGCGTCGCTGACGAGTCACTTATTCGCAACTGGCTACTAAGAAAAACTAAAATACAATCATTTTTTATTACTACAATGTCTATTATTCGCACCGATGTCCTTTCGTTAAGGAACTTAGAAAAATATTTCAATTTGGCTTAGCAAATGATCAACATTCTCCATTACAAATTTTATTTTTGATTTTTCAAATGCAGTAATGGAAAAACAGCAAAACTGGACGCTTTCGGAATTGGGATTTTTAAAAGTTTACATTTAGCTTCGTTGACAGGCCAGGTAAAATATGTAGAGAGATCAGACACTCGATAAATATCTAATGCAGATGAGGCACAAGGAGAAGTAAATAAATCACGAAGTTTCAAGAATTTTTTCCCGATTATAACAATACCAGAATGTTGCGTTGTTGCAAAATTGTGTATTTCTACTATCTCTTCATTTATCATACAATAGTTATTAGGTGAACTCGATGTCAAAATGAAATCATCAAAATGATATTCTGCGAATTGCGGATTTCGAGTGCCAAGCAATAAAGGACCGGCTGTGTGAGATTTTTGTTCACCTTTCGTTTTTTCTTGATCAGTAGTTAATTGAAATCCTACATTTTTCATTTCTACATATCTATTATGCATTTGCTCTAGAGGTTTTTCCGATTTTCTAACCAGAGATTTTACTCGTTTTATGAAATTCTCAAAAGGAAACGCGCTGAAGCATTCCAACGACCCAAAGTATTTAACATCATTTGTTAAGTGAATTACATTATGTATATTGTGCGAAACAAAATGTGAACCGTAATTGGTTTTGAAGCTCTCCACAAATCGTCTCAGCTGTAAATCTGCAAAGTCTAGTTTCATTGTATCAGTTTCAGTAAACAACAATCTTAGGGCAACGTAAAGAGACATAAAATTATCCAATATTTTATGATTCCAATCTACGATTGTGTTCAAAACAACAGGACCTACATACATCATAAAAAGGCGGCATTCTGTAGCTTTCCATTTCGAATAATCTTCAATTTTTCGCGGCGTACGAACAAATTCTATAGGGACAAGTGTTTGAAGTGTAGACAAATATTCAGATACTTTATGGGAGTTGATTTTATGTAAAATCCGAACGTCTTTTGGGCCAGAAAACCATAAATATATTAATCGTTTGACAATGCCGACGCATATTAAATGCATGTAATCTAAGGGAACGTTGGAAACGAGTCCGAAGTCGGGAATAAGGGATAAAATACATTCTCCTAGTTGATAATCATTTTGACCGTCATATTCCATAGTTTTCATGCCTTCATCTGTTCTCTTAGGACAATCACAATCTGGAAAGGACACTCTGTTATGTGAATATTCACCTTCAACTAAACACTTTGAACAGCTATTATAACCTGTATGCCCTTTAGTGTTTAAGCAAAATGACTTTGCTGGTGCATCGCAAACTAAAGAATGGATTTTAATATTATAATTAATATCACCATGCGCTAAACCATTATTTACTAAATCTACTGCGTCATATACAAAGTAGCTAAGAAACTCATTAGATGATAGCGGTTTGTTTGATCCATAAAACATTCCTATTAAGAACACATATTTTGTTCCAACAATCCGGCCCATAATTGGCCACGCTTCTTTTTCACTAGATATAGGAAAACCGTCGATTCCAACCTGTATTGCTAAATTAGCGGATACAGTTTTTCGCGATTCCAGAAACGTAATTATTCCGTCTGTTAAGCCAAAATGAATGTATTCTCCAGGGGCCATTTCAATAACTTTGACATTTCGAGGAGTTTGTAACAAATTTTTAGCTGTATTAGGTAATTGCCATTCAGGAATATATTTATTTAATAATTTTAGCAATTCTGATAAAGAATTATGTTTCTCCTGAAAGCGCACTGCCCAATACGCTATATCTTTTCTCATTTCTTTCCTAATTTCTGAATTAGGAGAATTATTGTCATTTTTTTCTAGTTCTGAGCGCTCAAAACCGATAGAATGTAGTTCCGAATTTGAGTTTTCTGCACTCAAATGTGAAACACTTTGCTCTAATTGATAAAGAGGAATAATATCATTATTCACATCGCGTGTTTTTTCTTTTGAGCATGGACGAGAATGAGAACTTTTTTTTGTTTTATGGATTTCATGTTTATTTATATCGAATGTAAAGTTATTAATCTGACTTTGTAACACTGGCAAGTTATGATTCGCGCGCAAACTTTGCATAAATTCTGTTCGTTCTTTTAGTTTAATTCTTTGCGCTTGTCTTAGGCCAACATTGGCGATAGAAACAAGTTTATATTTTGGCATTAAATTAGTTTGGAAAATCTAGTAGATTATTAAATACAAAAAAATAGTTACATTCGCAAAATTTGTATATTGTAATTATTTCAATTGACACATGAAACCGTTATCAGGTACAACTGTAACGAATCAAGAATTTATAAATTTTGATAAAAAGAATTTACTAAATATCGTATTAGATAAAATCGATGAATTAAATTAATTAAAAAAAGTAAACGCCCTTGCATAAATAATTTTAAATAGATTACTTAGTTTATCAACGTAAACATATTAAAACATTTGATTATCATATAGTAGATAAAACATTATTTGTTGACTTGATAGAATTTTAATAATTAATATAGATTTATATTTATAATAAAATAAATATTATTGAACCACGTACCCAAGCATTTAAATAAACATCATACCTTATAAGATCTATGACAATCAGTCAATAAATTTCAGTATTTATATCAATAATTTAACCTGATCCTTGCTGTTATGATTCTGATATTATTCCGGTTTCAGATTGATCCTGCGAAATATGCATTTTTAGTACACATAAGTACGTGTGAATTACGTTAAATAGATACATATGACAATGACTTACTTTTTTATTTTGGCACAAACTAACTAAAGGCACATTAATTAACACACAATAGTTTACTAATTATATAGGTTTTGTCGATTCATGACATTTGACATAAACATTATTTTTGCAAAAACAAAAAAAGATTCCATTTTTTCAAACTTAGTTGTCTTTGTCTCGATTTGACATATGTCAAACCGTACGGGGAAACATCCGTCAAACCGTAGTTATATAAAATATAGTTTTTAACATTAAATTAAATATGGAAAAACAAAATATATCATTGGAGAACAAAGAAAGTTTTGCTGTTGTCAACTTTGCTGATGGATTACAAGTTGTTCCTGTGAAATGGATATTTGATGCTGGAAAAAAATGTGCTTATCCGAATACAAGCAATGATTCAATGGTGAGGAGAGCTGCAAGAAAAAAAGTAGACCCACAGAAGAACTGGATGGAATGTCCCATAATCAAAATTTATGGAACTTATGGTGCATATACTTTAATACACATTTGAAATATTTTATATTTGATGAATATATATTATATCTGGCACATTAAGGATTTTATCAAATTTCATAGGTTGTGTCTAGTTTTTTAATTCAGAATACATTTTATATGAAATACCATATTGTGAATATGTTATTCACAATATGGTATTTGTAATTTTTCGATGCATTACACATAGTATTTCAGAATCGAAATTTTCTATTCTCGAAATCTTCGTTTCTTGACCTAGGAAAATGAAACATAACAAAAAATTCATTTTGTATCTAGGAACAGTATTTTTAAAATGTTTATTTTGAAATATATTTTTTTAATAACAATCATTAAAATTATTAGGTATTGACGTTTAATTATATTATACAGAATCATTCGATGTGGCGAATTCCAAGTGTAAAAAAGCCGAAGAAACTTCTGATTTGAATTCAGAAGTAGAAAACAAATCAGAAAGACGATCTAGAACTAAAAGAATGTTTTCTGATTATGTAGCTGCAGGAAAATCGACAGAAATTGAAAATACATCAGCTACAGAACCAGAAAAACGTCTTAGGTTGGAAACACTTGTACAAAATGTACCGATTGTGTTGCAAAGCAAAGTGTCGACTTCAGGTCCGTATACTGATAAAGTACACTAAACAAAAAAAGCAAAAAAAACCTTAATAATGTATTTTGTAATAATATTTTGCTTCAAAATATGGAAAAAACGTCACAAGGGAAAATTTGTTTAAAAAATCGGAAAACCAGTTTTCCTTTTAAATGGCCATAGCATGGCCGTTTTAAGAACAAACTTGGCGCGCTTTTCTTAAATTATAGAGAATTAAAAGATCTCTAAAATCGTGTATTCCATTTGGCGTTTAATTCCGCAAATGACAAGTTGTCGAAACGAGTTTTCAGTATAAGTTTTTCATGAGGAAAAATTAAAACTATTAACCCCTTTCTTTACCCCCATTTAATACTGAAAATAGATTTTTTGCGTCTTCTTGACAAATTTTTATAAATGTAAATGGATTAAACTCTTACAATTTCTTAAAAATTTTTTCTATTGTTCATAATTACAAACTATCGCAACAATCTATTGAAAATAACAAAACATTTATATTTCGAATATCGCACAAATTTAATCAATTAGTTTTAACAATTTTTCCAATCATAGATAATATTAGCGGCTCGGAATCAGAAAGTGAATTACTGGAAGAGGTTGATGAATCTTGTATAATTTCATTACCCTTTCCTAATGATTTTCAAGTACTCATGACATCGGCCGAAAACGAAGAGCCACCTGTCGCCATTCAAAATCAAAGCAGTTCCTTTCAAGTAGATGTTCCAGCACAAAAGTCCAGCCAAAACCAAATAACTTCCTCAGAACTAAGCGATATAGATTTAGAAAAAATTCTTGGTAACAGATTCTCAAAAATTAAAATACGATTCAAAAATACATATAATAAAATACATATAATAAAATAATAAATAATACTTAATGATTATATTTAAATAAATTATAATTCTTCAATTTATTTTCAACAATAGCTTCAGATACAAATGATAATGATTCTGATAGTTCTATAGAAACTACTGTACACCATAGTCAGCCTAAAACTAATGCAAAACTTGAAAAAAACGAAAACGTTCAAAAGTCTTTAAATATAAAAAATACTGCAGTTAAATTCTCTGATAATAAAGGTAATTTTTTAACAGTACAATTGTAATGTAGAGATTAAAGTTATTATAATTCTATAATAATTACTCGTGAAGTAGTTGTAAATCAAGTCTGTTTGCTTATTGGTAAAACCCTTCAGATCAAAATTATATTATTATAATAACTTTTACGCTAAAATTCGTATATATGGTGACAAATCTATGAACTTTTCTTAAACAAAATTGCAATTAGGCAAATTCGCATAATAATATCTCAATACAATATTGTTATACATTTATAAGATTTTAGCTTTGTAAATTATATGCACGCTTTTTTGTAGCGCTGATTTACGTAAAAACTAATAAACGAAATACGGTGTTCATGATATACAATGAAGAATCGCGCGATCAAGTTGAACAAGGTGAAGGAATCTTACTCAATTCAAAAAATAAACTTAAAACTGAAAAAGCAAACAAAATAAACGAAAACTAACTAAACTAACGAAACCACCGAAACTTATTCAACTAGCTAAGCTATCGAAACTAACAATATTAACAATACTAACAAAACTAATAAATATATTTAAATAATAATTCATTCAAAATAATGTTAAATTTTTTCAATGTTTTTCAGAGTCTGAGCTTGCTGATGAAGTATTTAATTTAAAACGATTAGTTACAACATGCTGCGAATTAATAGATACATTTCTGAAAAGTGATGGATCAAATACAAAGGCACAATCACATGCTTCAATACAATCTTTGTTACCCTTAAAAACGTTAGCCGATTTAGAGTCATTTGAAACAATGCTTAAAAATGATAAACTGAAAAGTAATCAGTTGGTACGCAAACATTATGTACACATGGTTAATATAAATTCATGAAACGTTGTAAGAAAAATAAGAATACATGTGCCGAAGGCGCTGGCGCTCGAGGTGCTAACAAAATTTTTTGTACCGAGGGAGAGGTCGGTAAATTTCACTCCTAACCCGTTTGAAGGCGAAAAATTTATTTCTCACCCGATTCGGATCAGAATTACTTTTCGTCCCAAAACGGGCCAGGACTAGTATTACCGACCGAACCAAAGGTACAAAAAAATATATGTTCATTACATTAGCAATATTTAGCTAAAATGCATCTATATATTAATATCTTTATTCGATACACCTATTTGTCCGACAGATAGAGTACATGACGATTGAGGGAGGGACAACCTTTAAAAATATGACGCTTCAAATTCTGCGGAAAATCTTTGATGATAATGTCGTGTTCACTCATTTCACATGGGCAGGAAAAAAATCAAAAAAAGGGTTCAGAGATTTGCTAATTTGCAAACACATTTCAGGTGACCTATAATATGCCTGATAACTTATGATTAGTTTAACTATTTACATAAAAATTACGTTAAGTTACTTCATCATTGTGCTGCGAAATTTACATAAATATTTTATATAAATGATTAACATAAAAATTACTTAAAATTTACACCAAAAAGATTTCTGAAATTTTTCGAAAAAATTGATTGTTCACAAAAATGATTGCGGAAAACGTTGATTAATTTAAAAGCAAGATTTTCGTCAATTTTAATAAATAAAATATTTAAAAATTATGTGTATACGATTTACATAAAAAATACATGACAATAAGCTAGACATTGATATATAAACTTTATGTCAATAATTTACAACACGTTCATAAAATATTTACAAAAAATGTATGTAAACGTGGCTACAAAGGATATAAATCTTTTAGTTCTAAATGCACAATAATTCTAAGTTATTCAACGTTTTCTTTACATGTTGTTTTTATTTTATATAGATGCAGTTATTAGAAGTTTTACTGGAACTTCATTATCCGATGTTCAACAAGTAATGGAGTATTGGGTGAAAAATGCGAAATCAAGATTGGCACAAAAAGCAGAGCATATCGGTGTTTAATCATGAAAATAAAAGCAAGAAATGACGGATAAAAACAGACAAAAATACTTTAATTTATCAACGTTTCTTCATTTATTTAGACTTTATCCAATAATTTATGTCTGTGAAAAATATTTTTTGAAATGATGTTAGTTATAATTATTATAATATAAGAAATTAAGTTGTAGTTAAATTTCTGAATAAAAAATACTTTTGAAACATATAGTTCGAATTATTTTATGTAGAAATATTTTTGAATTAGATTTAATATTGTATTGTATATATTTTCACCGGATTAATTATTGGTCAACGGGTTTTTTTTTATAAATATTCGATAAGTAGCGACGTTTAGAATACAGCGACAAGAATTTCTTGACAATCATGCTGTCGTTTTTGCATTCTTTAGGTTGGATTCTTGCGACGCTGTCTAAACGTTACCTATCCTTTTTGGTGACGTTGCCGGTAAAGTTTTCAAAACCGCGGT
>JABFPQ010000737.1:0-10353 GCA_022817265.1 Masnerella sp. ZL-2020
AAAAAAACGCGTTTCATCTCACATGCAATTTCTCACACAGTCAAGTTATCAAAAACTCATTTTATCAAAAAAGTATTTTATCTAACACGCAATTTATCACCACAGTCAAATTATCACTAACTCATTTTATCAAAAACGCATTTTATCTCACACGCATTTTATCACAAACGCAATGTATCAAAAACGCAATTCATCACAAACGCAATGTATCAAAAACGCAATTCATCTCACACGCAATTTATCACAGACTCAATTTATCAAAAACGCATTTTATCTCAATCGTAATTTATCTCACACGCATTTTATCACGAACTCATTTTATCATAAACGCAATTCATCTCGGACGCAATTTATCTCACACGCATTTTATCACAAACTCATTTTATCAAAAACGCATTTTATCTCAAACGCAATTTATCTCACACGCAATTTATCACAAAATCAAATTATCATAAACGCACTCTATCGGCAAAAACATGCATACATTTAAGGCAATAACATTGTGTAACTACTATATGAACTTCTAACTGTGATAATTTGACAGTGGTGATACATTGCGTGTTAGATGAAATGCGTTTATGATAAATTGAGTTTGTGATAAAATGTGTGCGAGATAAACTGCGTTTAAGATAAAATGCGTTTTTGATAAATTGAGTTTGTGATAAAATGCGCGTGAGATAAATTTCGTGTGAGATAACATTCGTTTTTGATAAATTGATTTTGTGATAAATTGCGTGCGAGATGAATTGCGTTTATGATAAAATGCGTTTTTGATCAAATGAGTTTGTGATAAAATGTGTGTGAGATTAATTGCGTGTTAGATGAAATACGTTTTTGATAAATTGAGTTTGTGATAAAATGCGTGTGAGATACATTGCGTTTGAGATAAAATGCGTTTTTGATAAAATTAGTTTTTGATAATTTAACTGTGGTGATAAATTGCGTGTGAGATAAAATGCGTTTTTGATGAATTGAGTTTGTGATAAAATGCGTGTGAGATAAATTGCGTTTGAGATAAAATGCGTTTTTGATCAATTGATTTTATGATAACACGCGTGTGAGATAAATTGCGTTTGAGATAAAATACGTTTGTGATAAAATGAGTTTGTGATAAAATGCGTGTGAGATGAATTGCGTTTGAGATAAAATGTGTTTGTGATCAAATGAGTTTTTGATAAATTGACTGTGTGATAAATTGCGAGTGAGATGATACGCGTTTTGGATGAATTGAGTTTGTGATAATTTGACTGTGGTGATAAATTGCGTGTTAGATGAAATGCTTTTTTGATAAAATGAGTTTTTGATAATATAACTGTGGTGATAACACGAGTTTTTGATCAAATGCATACCACCCATTTAAAATGGTCTTAATTGTTAATCAATATTTTAGATTAAAATATTGCATTATTATATTTATTGAATTAAAATTAATTGTAAACAGAAATAGGAAACATATCTGATTAGAAATAATTTTAATGTAAAATAAATACTGTAAACATTTAATAGATTCTATAAACATTCTGAAATAGATAATATTACGTGTTCAACGAATAATAAATGGTCAATACCTGATAAGCCTATTTTGAATACATCATGTTCTGCTATAGCTTTTCGAGCACTTTCTTCCAAAATATTACACATCTGCTTAATTACTCCTGAAGCATCTTTTTCTACTAATAATATAGTATCAGCCATTATCTTTCTATTAAATAAATAACTCGGTAAAGCACAGACTTTGCTTTCTAGGCACGTAAATTGAAATTGTGATCAAAACATCTGATCAGACTCATACCACCGACTGTAAAAGTGACCGTGAATTGCTCGTGTGACCTTCACCGGCATGCGTTCGAATTTTTCGAATGTTTAACAAAGGTTAAATTATTTCTTGCTTCAAACCACTCAATTTGCATTTTAAAATCATGAAATATAAGTTTTCTTATTTCACACAATTATTAATAAATCTGATAAAGTATAATTTTGAATAAAAATATTGCAATTACAAAAACGAAATTAACGAGAATCCAACTGATAAGTGAGATTTCTATTTTATCGAGTTACTATATCTTTTACAAGTCATTGTGGTGTTAAAAAGACCATTAGATTTTTGTAAATGTTTTTTTATGTTAATATAACAGTTTAGATATTGAAAATTGATTAAAAAATCAAACTATTTTTTCTATTAACTTAGGACTTTTATTTGTAATTTTTTATTGTGTAAAATAATATATAATTTATTAAAATTACAACTTATTGTATTGTCGAGTGTAAATATAATTTTAAACTGCTTTATACATTTCTTATTGTTCCTTTGACAATTGATACATCATCAACGGGTCTATCATTTTTATCAGTTTCAACTAATCCAATTCTCTGTATAACAGACATTCCTGAATGAACTCGTCCTGTAAAAAATGTAAAATTAATGTTTTCAATTCTGACCTTAAAAGATTCAACATTAAGGTCGGACTGTCATGAACTCAAAATAGTTAAATGTTGATAAAATTTGAACTCGTGATTCTATACATTTATCTTGATTTCTGGTAATAGTTTCATTACATTCGTTAATAGTGATAAAAATTGATATAATTTTGATACAATTTTCGTAAATTTCGTAGTTTTCAATGAAAACTATGAAATGACTGCGGCAGTTTTCATTAAATGCTATAGGAATTTTAATTGTTATTTGTTAGTTCTTCTAAACTAAGAAGTGAAACATTTTATTTTTTATCGCAGAACTTCTTAAATATAAAATACATATACCTAATTATTTTTTTAACAAATTTTCAGTATTCGTTTCTTAATTTTCATTGAATTACTGGTGATTTTTATATATGTCCCATAAGAACTAATGTAAACTTCATGATTTGTACAACAACATATCTTGGCTTCTAAGAAGACGAATTTAATGTCATTTTTATCAAAACTCAAGTTGAATGTATTTGAATTAGTGGTTCAAATTTAAATAACATCTGACTATTTTGAGTTCATGACAGTCCCACCTTTAATATGTATTTTATAATTACCGAAAATTGCATGTTTTCCATCTAACCATTGCGTAGGTGCTAATGTTATAAAAAATTGGGATCCATTAGTATTTGGTCCAGAATTGGCCATGGATAATATTCCAGCACCTAAAAATTATTAAAAATCATTTAGTACATTTCCAATTAAATTTTATAGTAATATTATTTTTAAATTTCTTACCAGTATGTTTTAAATCATCATGAATTTCATCATCGAAACAATCTCCATATATTGAACATCCTCCTTTTCCAGTTCCAGTAGGATCTCCACCTTTAAAAAAGTAATCCTAAATGATATTGTACTGTTAATAATGTATCAATTCTATGAAAATACATTATGAATGATTACAGCATAGAACTTTACTTTGTCTTTATTATTATTAATCATCTAATCATATTGTTACTTTTGCATATGCATATTTTACATATATAAATGACTATCTGAATTATACAGCAATTTAAATAAATGTGCAATTCATAGCTTACCTTGAATCATGAAATCTCTAATTATTCTGTGAAATTTTGTTCCATTGTAAAATCCTCTTTTAACTAATTCCGCAAAATTTCTGCAAGTTATAGGTGCATGTTTCCAATAAAGCTCAATAACAACTTCCCCCATTCTGTAAGAATTGATTTTAAAATAATTCTGATTCAATTAATTTTGATTAAATTAAGATAAATTACTTTTTAGTTATTTATAGATAAGAAAAACAAAATCAACTTACGAGGTTTCAAGTACAACAAAAGGTGGTTGCCAGTGTCTATCAGGTATACCAGATATATTAGTTAAGGCCATAATGAGTTCCTGGAAATAAAAACAAAAAATGATAAAATAGAAATAATTAACCCTTCGTCACACGCACTATGAGCAAAATGCTCACGCAACAAAGATATCCGAGTGAGCATGCTTAGTGCGCAACAGAGACAATAGAAAACGCGCGAGTGACGAAGGGTTAATCTTTGATATACAGTATCCCGGTGATGCCCACAATCGCACTAATTAAGTTATCAATAGGTCTAAACCGCACAAAAATATAGCCCAAAAGCGCGCCGAAAAATCGACCAAAACCCCACGACCGGACAGCCCAAAATCGCACAAGCTTATATTTACTAATGAATGTTCTCTCGGAAATATTTTGATCATTTTCTCTTCAAATTGAAACTGAATTTTCTCGACAGTTCTCTTGTATACCTTGACGAATAAATTTCGAAAAATGTCTTTCGTACGTTCGCCAACTAATAAAGGTAAAGACTGCATATTTACGAAGGGTCGATATTTACTTTTTCTCGATGTCTATAAAATCAAATGTTATATCTTGGAGATGTACGTTTAAACTATGTAAATGTATTATCCATACGGACAAAGAAGTATCTGTTATTTCGGTGTTGAAAAGCTTACAAGCCGAAAATTATTTAAAATTCAACGGCTCTTCAAAAACGCGGCAAAAATCAAAAATATTGAAAAATAAAAATCTTATTTCAGAATGTGTTGCTAGATACAAAAAAAATTATTTAGAAATATTGAAAAGAATTCACGTTCCCAATTTGCCGGCACTGATGTAAATTATTTATATAAGTTACAAGTTTATATAAGTTATATTTATATAAGTTAAATTGTATAAGTTATATATAGAAATATAAATAATTATTTCCATGAAATAGTTGTGTGGTTTTCTTGTGCGCTTTAGGGCAGCTTTTTTGGTGCGATTATGGGCTATTCCTCATCAGTCAATTTCTTAATGGATTTGCGCTTTTGTCCTGCAGCCCGTAAAATTGATTGAAATTCAGTAAAATTTACGAAAGATTTTAGTGAACTTAATTAAAGTTTAATCAATTAAACTTAATTGAACTCCATTCTTTAGAGTTTATAATGTTAAACTGTAATCGTATATTATTTTAGCTCAAAATTCGAGAGTTTTATCGAAAATATTATAAACTCTTTATTTCACCAAGCTATATTTATCCGAGTAATTAATAAAAAATTTCTATCACTTAATAGAACACTATGATATCTATCTTGTATAACTTTTTGATATCTTCTAAATTATAATTGAAATCTAGAATATAGTAATAATAAATTAAATCACTTTGTGTTATTGAAAAAGAAGTTTATATTACAACTCTATGTTTTACACACATACAAATTGTTAGTTTTAATGTATAGATCGTAAATATATTTTTATTTTTAGATAAATTTAAACGTCGTGATAAATCAAATTAATGATTTCGACTAATCAAATTATGATATAGTTCGAATTGTAATCTGTTTAAATCTTTATTTAAACTTTCCGGTTTTAACATTCTAATTCTATTTATCACACATGTATAATATTTTTTTAAAAGTGTTATTTTGCTCTTGATTGCATCTGTTGGAAAAACGTCGAGTTCCTAGTCGGAAATTTAAATGTCGTAAGCCCAAATGATGCAAAAAGGCAAAGGTGTCTAAGCACGATCGACGTTATCCGCAATAAAGCGCAAACTGATTTCATTACTACTGCGAACTCTTTATCAGTACATAAAATAGGTCTTAAAGCGGCACTTACACCATTAAGGCGCGTACTCAATGACGTCGGGATTTAACTGCACCAAAAAGAAAAGGAAAAAGCAACGGAAAAAATAAGAAAAGCGGACCAGTGGCTGTCTTCGTCTTATTCGCAATCATATTTCTCATTCGTTTTTGCGTTGCTTCTTGTTATGTTGCAACTACAGGCTATATTAATAGACCAAACATCTCGCCGTATCTCGGATCATCGTAGCTAAGCATAGATTTATCTGGCCGTCTGCGTGAAATCACGTACGCGTTTAACTCGCGAGTGGGCGCGCCTGTCGTTACGCCGGTACACCAACCTGTTAACCCTTACCCAGTACCGAGAAGTAAACAGTCATTTAGGTTATTTTGCATCTCTTCGCAGTTGAATTTGAAACCGTCAAACGGAGTAGCGGGCTCGAATGTCAATCTCCGCATGGCTAGGCGCAATTTCGCATCCTCTTGTGGTCGCGGACGAGATTAGCCGAGCGATTGCAACGCTATAGGAAGTCGTTCAGCCATCATTTTTATCGTTCAGTTGCATTTTTTCTTTCTGTATCGTTTTCATCCTTTATTCGTAATAAGTTAATCAGTTTATCATGTACGAATCATTAGGCGTGATAAATCTTTTTAATCTATGAAACATTGAATTATTTGAAAACATTAGCTATTTCATTGCAGTTAATGATGAATATTATTATATATCATCGAGACAAAACTTGTTAACATCTGTTCTGTCTTTGCTGACAATTAAACTATTCCACAGCTTTTATATTCATCGATGTTATACCCTTATAAATGTTGATATCTTTTATATACCTATTTCTTAAATAAGGTAAACCGGTCTGATAACGCCATCAAAAAGAAAGATAGAATATATGAAGAATGGTAAAGATTAAAAGAGGTGCAATTAGACCATTTTACCCTAATCTGAAATATCATTCTTTCTTGTTTTTCGAGAAGTCCAACAGCAAGTAACATAATGTATTAAAAATGAAACACAAAGCTCGCATTAGAACGCAAGGTTTACACGACCCAACCAACTTTGAACCACATGCAAAAATGGCCGCACAGCATTCAAAAACAAAGTTTGTTTGGTTCTTAATCCTGTACAGTAATTTAGTCGAACTTTTTTGTCTGTGACATAAAGATGTCAGGCAATCAAATGCTCGCAGTGTGTTCGTAAAAAAGACGACGATAATTACGAAACGGCGGAGAAAAAGGGGCGAAGAAATATCGTGAAATTATACCGGCCACCCCGGTACGCGCGCAATCCTAATGAAGCGATCTAACAACGAAATCGGTCGTGCGTCGGTTGAAAAAGCGCTCGAAAAACCGGAGACATAACAACGGCCCGATAAACCGGTAACACGAATCGCTAATTAGACGCGGTGGCAATTAGTAATAACCGTAACGTAGGTGCGTTAAAGAAGCCTCCTCCCGCCCATTGCCAATCGGAGCCGCGTTATCAGCAGTCGAGTTTTTCATTGATGAGCCACAGAAGCCATCTCGGTAAACCGGTCTTTGGCAGGCCGCGAGTTTGACCCCGCGCGCGATTCAGTTTCTCTCCAACGCAATTTCATGCAATCCGCCTTTTATGCTAGACATTTTTTATTCCGGACGCGTTTCCGCTTTTTCAGTTTATTACATTGATAGCAATAACTGACTGTGTATGGTTTCTCACTCTCAGCAGATAAACACCTTCGCTTCGAGTATATCGATAGATAGTTATAAGCCTAAGGGAGGACATTAGATAATTCGATATTGAATCCAAATCGTTAAAAACATTCATTAAATGTTGAAATAACGTTGCGAAATTGTTGATTCAACTACTGAATGTCCGTTATGATAATGTTGATTCAATGTCTGCTAGCTGATATATGTTGATTCAACATTATTTCAACATTTTGTCAACGTTGAATTACTATTTACATCAACGCGATTTCAATGCTGAATCAGTGTTGAAATAATGTCCAGAAATTATTAACAACGTGCAGCTACATTTGTATATTTCCAGATTATTTCAATCTATTTTGCATTACAGTAAGAAATAAATAAAACGAAGAACATTAAAAATAAGCTAATTTTACTAAAGGACTGATGAAAAATAGCCTACATAATGTGAAAGATTTAAAAATTAAACTACCTACTACAAATTTCAGACATCTGATAAACAATTACTATGAAATGGTAGCTGCTATAAAATAACTAGTTAATAATATTTGTTAGTTTGGCATAATTTTCACAGTGACTAATTCGTTTTTTAATAACATTATGATTTTCTGGTGTATACAATGTCATCAAAATCATTCAATAATGACAAGTAAAGTAAATATCGTCTATATATTCCGGGTTTGATTACTTCTTTCACACAAGGGCAAGGATGACATGTCTACTGGGTAATGCTCACTACTTCAATACACAATTTGGTTTAATACGTTATTCATCAAAATGTGTTCATTTCATTCATCCTTGTCTGGCCAAAGCGGATCTAAGAGACATATTCGATTACTCAAAGTAAAAATTTTTAAGGAAATAATTTTAGACTTCTTACTTTTTACGAATTTTTAAAATAAACTATATCTCAATGAAAAAACTAAAGTTTTTATTATCACAATGCTTTTGGTGCGCACAATATCGGTTTAAAGTTAAATGCGACTTATTTGGCCGAAATAAGACTCAGAGTCTTGTCGAAATTGTCGAATTCCGCTGTCAATGTTGATGATCGTAACTTTTGATTAGTATCAATTCAGCTATTCTTCTCGACGTAAATAATAAATTGTTATAAACAAGATTCGTCTTAAATATAGTAAGTAATGAATGAATAAAATTTAATTATTTGGATATATAAATAATCAATTACATTTTATTTATTTCATTTCTGTTCAATAAATTATAAAATATTACCCAATGAAATGAAAACTTTCCATATTCAAATAAATATAAATATACGTGATTAAATAGTTAATCACAAAATAAACAAACAAACATGTTAATATTTCAATTTTAACAAATAAATATTTGAATCTACCACTTTTTTTTGAAAAAAAATCTGTTTTAGGAATATATTTTCAAATTAATAATGAAAAAAATAATAGCATACATTTGTGCTCAGTTTTTGAGCAATTTGCATGAGCAATTTCACGAAAACGTGCCTTTTAGTGGCTAAAAAAAATTTTACTTTTGAGGGCACACCTTCATTTCCTTCATATTCTTTTCGATTACGGTCTAAAACATTTTGAAAAAATAGTGCCCAAAAGATAAATAAGGGATGACACGTACCTCTAAATAGTCAAATCTTTGTTAATAGGTAAGCTAGGATGGTAGGCATATATTGAAACATTTTCACATTGTGATTTAAGGTACATAAACATTCATAGTATTAAAAATTATTACAAATAAGTCATGTTTGTTAGTTTTTAGGTAAAACTGTTTGATGCTTTTTCTATTGATTTTTGGCAATTGTTTTTGTTAATTGTTAATGAAAAAAACTTAAATTCTTTAATTTTTTTCTTTCTTTTAAGAGTCGAACTTTTATAACATGAAATGTACGGATTGGTCAGAATATAAAAGGGAATTTCGACTTTTCGATTAACTGAATGTCCCAGTATTAAAAATGGTTACTTTATGGAAAATTCGAAATAGAGTTTTTCTTACTTATTGTATTTAAGACTAATCAATAAATTATAGTACTGTAGGCAAACCTATTTTTGAAATTAAAAATATACTTATGCGTGATACGTTAAAGTGCTTTTGCATTTAAAATTGACAGAATATTTGTTTAACATGATAATAGAATCGAATATTTTTTATGCTCTGTTTCCTGTTGTTTGCTGAAAAACCACATGTCACTTTGACTCGTACATATCGGCAATACATTAATTCAATCCTTCATGGAGTCCACACAACCGTCGCACACTTTTCTTCTAACTTCTATCTAATTGAATTTCCACCGGCTTCGAAAAAGTTGACATTCCTCTGAACAATTATCGATTTTCGAGCTTCGCCTTGCAAGAACGCGACTGCAAAAAGTATGCGACATTCTTTACAATCATTAACTTCGACTTAACTGTCTCATTTATGTCCAACATCCACAAACCATAATGCGAAAGAGCGACCTTTCGTAAGAAGATATTTTGCACAATGGAAAAAGTATTGATGTCGCGTAACGAGACAATTAACCTGGTATTGTGGCGGTTGAAAAACCGATACCCGTATCGTCGTATTAATAACATTCATTTGTTCATAAGAGCACAATTAAATCGACTGTAGTGAATGTGATATTTCCGGTTTGGTTTCCTTCGGTGAACTGGTCGCTACAAAAAGCGAAAACAAATTCGTTTCCTGCGATCGGACAATGCGATTTGCATTAATTAGGTAATCGCCAGTTGCGACACCGGAATTGTTTAGCGCCGGTGACAGGCACTTTTTTTATGTAATGAAATAGGAGATAATTTTTCACGCCGATTGCTTGGACAGCAGAGAATGTGAGCGTAATTGCCGTTTCGAACAGGCTGCTGTAAGCTTTGACACTTTGACGCGTCTTGGGTAGTCGTTGAAATTGTTGCAGGGCCCCCGTAGATACATATGTGTCTTTTTTTGTTTGTTTCTAGTGCCGATCAGGTATTTTGCTTTACACGCGCTTTTAAACGAATAACGATACTATTTTGAAATTTGGTGTCAAATTAAGAAATAAAAAAAACATGCACTTTTTGAAATAATAGTATTTCTATCAAAAAATTTTGAACTATGAGGTTATAATTGATGGAATTTTTATTTTCATGTTGTTTTTCAAAAAGGGCC
>JABFPQ010000738.1:0-10345 GCA_022817265.1 Masnerella sp. ZL-2020
TTTCAATTATTTCAACCAATATTTATATATATATGCAAATTTAAAATATTATAATATACATATATTTATATACATTTTAATTTTACCTGTAAGATATTGAATTAAATTAATTAATATTTTCCTTCAATTTTGAATACTGACACAACTGTCATTTTTGAGAACTGATATATACTTCATTCTATAACCTTCAAATTATATAATTTACAAATAAACTACGTTTAAGAAAATAAACCTATTAATAACGAACAAATGAAAGTAACCAAATGGTGAAAAATATCGGCCTGTTGGACCTCTATATTTAACCAAGAAAATTCCGCAATTATAATATGTGTCAGACGGCACTTTTATGCGCGGTTAATTGCCGCAGATCGCAGTCTGCGTAAGGCGCTGTAAATCTCGCAACGCGATGCAAACTATTCGTATTCAGATGCCAGTTTTGCGAATGTTAAATCCACGCAGTTGGACGACCAGTTTTCGACGATTTACGTCTCGATATTGTTTTTAAAAAACACATTTACGAATTTTAGTCATTCGTAGAATATTTCGAATAAAATATCAAACTAAGAATTTTCTGTTGAAGTGGTAATTATTCATATTCTTCTCTAGGGTGGAAATCTTTCATTTTCGTCGAGGGTGGAAATGGAAATTTTACTCATTAGATTGGAAATCTTAACATACTGAGAATAAGTTGAAAATTGATACTTTTCTCCCCTAGAGTAGAAATATTAATGTATCAGTTCTAGACTTCAGTTTTAATTTTTTTGCACTAGAGTGGAAATCTTGTCATTTTGATATTAGAGTGAAATTTGATACTTTTCTCCCCTAGAGTGAAAATATTAACATTCCAGTTCTAGACCGCAGTTTTTATTTTTTTGCACTAGAGCGGAAATCTTGTTATTTTGATATTAGAGTGAAATTTGATACTTTTTTCCTCTAGAGTTGAAATATTAACTTTTCAGTTCTAGACTGAAGTTTTTCTTTTGTTGCACTAGTGTGGAAATCTTGACATTTTGATATTTGAAATTTTGTATTTTAAAAATGAATTAACAAATTCGATTTCAACATGAAATTTTGAAATTTTAATTTTTAGGCAAGATTTGATACACTAAATTTAAATTTTAGTAAAAAATTTCAATTTCAAAATGGAATTTAAAACATTAGATTTTTATGAAAATTTGAAACCTTCAAATTTCCAAATTTTGTCTTAAATTCAAAATTTTAATTCGGATTTAAGATTTAAATCTTTAGAATTTAAAGAATTTAAATATCAAATTACAAAAATTTAATTTTAGTTCTCAAGTAGTAAGCTTTCATTAACAATTTTGAAATTTTAATTTGGCATTTAGAAGATTTTTTTAAAATTATTTTTGAAAATTGATATTTTCAATATAGAATTGAAATAGGTAACATTTGTTAGATTTTTGGTTTCAAATAGCCTCAAATAATAAAATGTAGTAAAATACCAACAAAAGTCAAAATCCCCCAAAAAAATTATTTTTTTCCAAATTTGTATTTTTTGACTATTTTTGGACGATTTGGAAAATTCCTCCTGTGGTACAAAATAGCCTTTAATATTCACTATATTATGGTGTGCTCAATTTCCAATATAGATGAAGTGGGGGTGCTGGCTTTATACAAAAATAGCGCTCCCCATATTAAATCGCGTATTACCGGGTAACGGTTATGGTACAAATAAAACCTTTTGTGGTACCAATTAGCCTTTAATGAGCACTAAATTTTGGTATGTTCAATTTTTAATTTTGACGATGTGGGGGTGCTAACTTGAAATCAACCTAGCACCCCCACCTTCACCAAAAAGAAAAAAAAGTGGCCTATAATTAAGGGCACATTAAAGGCTAATTTGTACCACTAACAGTTTAATTTGTACCACAACCATAACCTCGTAATGCGGGGTTGAAGATGGGAGGTGCTAGCTTGATTTCAAGTTAGCACCCCCACTTTGTCAAAATTAAAAATTGAACATACAAAATTTAGTACCAAAATTTAGTGCTCATTAAAGGCTAATTAGTCCCACAAAAAGTTTTCATTTGTTCCATAACCATTACCCCGTAATACGCGTTTTGATACGGGGTGTGTTATTTTGCTATCTAGCCAGCACCCCCACTTCAACAAAATTGGAAATTAAGCAAACCATAATATAGTGAACATTAAAGGCTAATTTGTACCACAAAAAGTTTTCATTTGTTCCATAACCATTACCCCGTAATACGTGTTTTGATATGGGGTGCGCTATTTCGCTATCAAACCAGCACCCCCACTTTATCAAATTTGGAAATTGAGCAAACCATAATATAGTGAACATTAAAGGCTAATTTGTACCACAATAGTATATTGTTCGCAAGGGTGCCATTGCACCCAAGCGTCACATGTCATTTTTCACCACGCGGGAGCGTGACGAAAGTGGAATTTTTCGTCCCTAGGGACGCAAAGTAAGACGAGGGCGCACGCCCGAGACGCTTTGAAGAATTGAAAGTGTGCACATTGGTACAAACATTAATCTCATTGAAAATCTGGATTCTGTATCAATTTCTTGAATCTTCATTCAATTCCCTTCAAAATTAAATTTTGTCATTTTACACGAAAAATGACTATGTAACGGCCAATTAAAAAAATGTGCACTTCTTTACATTTTTCACTTTTTCTCAATGAAAAATTAACCAAAAATAATTGTTTTCTAACATGGTGTCCAGTGTATTGGAAATGCGGGAATTCCTGGAATTATACTGGGATTTTACAAGTACATGAATTGTACTTGAATTCTACTTAAATGTTTACGTATACTTGAATTATATACAGCAATATGATTTTCTGTTGTTGGTAACTCTACAAAAACGCAATGTTGTTTTTAAAACCTTGATTTTTAAAAATGATATACCTATTCCCAACACTCAAAAACCACATTGCGTAATTCCATGTGCTAATTTTAAAGTCCATTAGATGATCGCATTTCTATCAAAAATTGTAAATTTTGAGGTTATAATTGTTTAATTTTTGATTTTCATGTTTGTATTCGAAAAGTGAAAGAAAGGAATTTCTAAAGAAATTTCTCTATAGAAAAGTTTTATCATCGATTTATTTGCTTATTGATGGATTCCTGACAATTTTTGAAGAAATGTACTCTTTTATGAAATAAACGCGAAAATGGAACCATTTTTTGAAAATTTCGAAAAACTAATTTTATTCTCGAAAAATTTTTTCTAGGTACCAATTTTGATCCAATATTCAAAGTTATCCTTGGATAATAATCTCCATATAATTGTCTAAAAATCTGTAAAACTGTTTATTGATATCGTGTTTTTTCAAAACGTTTCAGCTCTGCAAAATGTTTAGTTGAAAAAATCGAGCAAAATTCGATTTCTTTTTACTCACATGGGTGTAACTTTTTAAAAAAAAAAACTTTCAAAAACCGCCTTACAATTTTTTTGGACAATTGAATTACGATAACTAATCACTTAAAAGAATTAAAAACGGATGTAAATTGCTACCGTATATCTATTTTGAATGCAGAAAAACTTACAAAAAAATTGTTCGAGATATTACGGTTTAAAGTTAACACCAATTATTACTGCTCACTGACACCGCTATAAATAAAGTGCAAACAAACAACAACAAAATGACTTATTAAGATTTTGCCTGATTCTATATGAAAGGGTTCAAAGAATATTTTTATGCAAAAAAGAAGAAATCGACAAATTTCGAAAAATGCCCATTTTTTGTTGGAGAGTCTCCTTAAATCAATACTGAATGAAATACGACTGAAAAATTAATATCACATCATATGCTGCGAATTTCAAAAAATCATAATTTAAAAAGTATTGATTCAAATATAAAATGGAAAAATAGGTCTTGATTTATTTTCCAAACGGAACGTTAATAAAAATGTATCATGTTAATTTTCAAACCGATCGCTTAATATCACGTGGAATGGCCCAGATATTAATTTATAATAATTGCCTTTCGACTTTTGCGAAAACTTGCCCAAAAAACACCTTCTTAAAATGTACTTGAATTTCCAAATTAAGTACTTGAAATGTACTGTAATTATACTGGAATTGTAGTACACTGATTCGCTGGACACCCTGGTCTAAGTTTTGAAGGGAATTGTATTGACTTTAAGATGCTCAGCGCAAAGATTATGTAAAGGATAAAGATAATGCACCGAAAAGATTTCGGCGCGTAATACAAAATTGGGAAATTGTACTAACGTGCAAACAATGGTTCTTTTTTATCTTTTTTAATATCAATTTTTGTAAAAAATTTTTATTGCAGTCAGACAATTTTCATGATTATAGACATTATCTTCATCAGTTAGACTCCCTTTACGTTAAGCGTCTTAAAGGCCATACGATTCCCTTCAAAACTAAAAAAATCCATTTTTTTTGGTGAATTTTTCACTGAGAAAACGTGAAAAATGTAAAGTAGTGCATTTTTGTATAAGTGACCTTTACTCAGTCAATTTTCGTGCAAAATGGATGATTTTTTTTACTTTTGCAAGGAATTAGATGAAATTTCAAAAAATTTATACAGAATCCAGGTTATAATTGAGATTAATGTTTGTTACAAGTGCAAACTTTCAATTTTTTTCGACTTTTTATACATCGACTGCTTTAAAGTGGGAGAAGAAAGGGTTAAATCAGGCCAAATCGACCGTTTTTTGCGGAAATGCCGATCATCTGAAATTTGTATATAAATTTGACTTTTTTAAGGTGTTGCGTTTTGTTTCCGCCAGTGTACTACGCATATCAAAATATTGTTGTATTTTCTATATTTTCTATAATGGAACTTTATATTTCAAAATCGAAGTTTTTTTATTTAAATACAGTACTTTTTGAGAAACTATAATTATAAATAAAACTTTGATTAATAAACTTTAATTTTGGTTATTTGGCGTTGCAAATAACCCCTTTTCACCAATTTTTTTAAATAACCCTTTTTTCACCATTTTTTTTTGCAGATAACCCCTTTTTCATGTGAATACGGTGGGAAAAAGCGCTGTTTTTCCCACAAGTTAAATAAACTTCTTCTAACATGGAATTATAATTTTAGTACGCAATTTTGCACAACCCTTAAATAGTTGTCATTTATATTTATTTCAATATAATACAAATATATAATTTCACAATAATTATGATTTGATTATAACTATAGCACCCCCAATTTTTTGAATAAAAAAATTGCATATGTTGTGGAAAAAAAACACAGAACCTAGTTTTTTGCGAAAAAAACAATTCTATCCAAATTTTTGAATGTATCACTTTGAATTTTAAGTTCAAATTTGAAATTTTTACTTTTAATTTTAAGTTTCAAAATTTAATATTTTGTATTTTAAACATGAATTAACACTTTCAATTTCAACATAAAATTTTAAACTTTGAATTTTTAGGCAAGATTTGATACACGAAATTTAAGTTTTAAATTTGAATTTGAGTTAAAAATTTCAATTTCAAAATTGAATTTAAAACTTCAAGTTTTTATTAAAATGTGAACCCTTTAAATTTCCAAGTTTTTTCATACATCCAAATTTTTAATTTGGATTTAAGATTTAAATCTTTAGAATTTAAAGAATTTAAATATTAAATTACAAAAATTTAATTTTAGTTCAAAAGTAGTAAGCTTTGAATTAACATCAATTTTGAAATTTTAATTTAGCATTTAGAAGATTTTTTAAATTATGTTTGAAAATTAATATTTTCAATATTAAATTGAAATAGGAAACATTTGTTAGATTTTTGGTTTCAAATAGCTTCAAATAACAAAATGTAGTAAAATTTCGATAAAAGTCAAAATTCCAAAAAAATATTTTTTTTTCCAAATTCGTTTTTTTTTGACGATTTTTGGACGATTTGGAAAATTCCTCCTGTGGTACAAATTAGCTTTTAATATACACTATATTATGGTGTGCTCAATTTCCAATATAGATGAAGTGGGGGTGCTGGCTTGATAGCAAAATAACGCACCCTGTATCAAAACCCGTATTACGGGGTAATGGTTATGGAACAAATGAAAACTTTTTGTGGTACAAATTAGCCTTTAATGAGCACTAAATTTTGGTATGTTCAATTTTTAATTTTGACAAAGTGGGGGTGCTAACTTGAAATCAAGCTAGCACCCCCCATCTTAAACCCCGCATTACGGGGTTATGGTTGTGGTACAAATTAAACTATTTGTGGTACCAATTAGCCTTTAATGTGCCCTTAATTATATTATAGGACACTTTTTTTTCGATTTGGTGAAGGTGGGGGTGCTAGGTTCATCTACATCACTTTTATATAAAATTCTAGTGTTAATAAAGACTTTTTAAATACAAATTCATTGCAATTTTAAAACTTTGCTTTGTTTAAATTCATTTAACGTTTAAAATGAAGGAAATGTTGATTATATTGTAATATATGATGTAAAATAATATATTTACCTTTTGTAGGTGTGAGTTTGCAGCATATCATCTAATTCTCGTTTACTTATGTAAATACTGATTTCATTTTTAAAAACAGATTTGTTAATACTGTTCAAGCTAGTAATAATTTCTTGAATCTGAATATCATTTAAATCATCTTGGTAAGTTTTTTTTTCTAAATTAAAAAATCCCACTTTTCACGTTATTTTTATTGTTTGATATTTACGCGTAAAACGCAGTACTTTTCATATCTAATAAATTAGCTAATTTCACCGATATTTTATTTGTTCTTGAAATCAACTTATTATCACAAATTAATTTGTCCTTATTTTGTGCTATTACTTCACTTATTTGAGTATAGTCAAGTTGCCTTTTTCGCCCGACCATTTCGACTTTTTCGCAAATAGACGCAATTATTGAAAGATTGACGGTCGAAATTCTTGAGCGATTGTTTACCCCTTCCACGAACGGCTCACTCCCCCGACAGTGTCAAATGTATAAACTAATTACAGAATGGTAATGCAGTGTCTCCCGGTAATTTGAAATGTAATAAATACATATTTTGCAGAAGTAGATATGTATAATGTTTTAAATCAATAAATTTTCAAATATTATTAACAGTAGTTTGGAACATAATTATTAATTAATAATTAACCATGAATTCATTATTAATTAATAATAATTCATTTTTTATTAAAGGATATGTCAATAAATCATTCATAACAAAATTATGTTTACAATATTTCATTTAACAAAAATGTAAACAAAGGTACAGTACAAAATAATTAAAAATAAAAAGTAATGTGTAATATTAATTAAAAATAAAAATGAAACTTTCGTGATAAATATCGCTTATTAATTTTTTCATTTTTAAAGCCTTGAAGTTGATGATAAACTTTAATTTTGAAGTTCATTGATAAAAATCAATGAACGTCATGAAACATACTACAAATGTATTTTCAGAAAATTCAAGATTTTTGAATAAAATTTGAAAAATTCCTCCTGTGGTACAAATTAGCTTGTAATGTTCACTATATTATGATTTGATCAATTTCCAATTTTGATGAAGTGGGGGTACTGGCTTGATAACAAGATCACGCACTTCGTATCAAAACGCGTATTACGGGGTAATGGTTATGGAACAAATTAAAAATTTTTAGTGGGTAAAATTAGCCTTTAATGTGCCCTTAATTATAGGCCACTTTTTTCATTTTGGTGAAGGTGGGGGTGCTAGGTTCATCTACATAAAAAGGATCAAGGATCAAGGATCAAAGTCTGCGAAGAAAAATGCAACGTTGTAAAAAGTCATTAATTTAACGAAAAAATTATAAAAATTGTACTGGTCAGTGACAGTCTGTTGTTTCGAATTCATGTGTTTAACCCTGTGGATTATTTTATATACCTTATTTAATAATAGCAATAACAATTTCAAAAATATTGTGCTTTTTTTTAACAGAAACTTGTTTAATTTAAGATATATATTTTTTCTTTATATATGCGTTCAAATATTATTGTATATCATACTAAAATAGTAAGCTTTTGGTTATTACAGAATAAAGATATAATATGTTATATTAGATTATAAGGAGACGACGAGTTAGTAAATAATTTGTTTTCCTTGTTCCATATTTTTTAGTATTATTGAAAATTAATACTAAAAAAATTAATAAACCACTGTTTCATTACTGAAATAAAATTATAATGCATTTTTATTTTTAAGCTCTGTAATTAAAAAAGGCTTATTAATATTCCAAACCTTTTATAACGAAATATATAAACGTTGATACCTTTTAAATTGTAAACTTTATTTGAATGCATATATTGTGCAGCAATGCATTCTGCTTATATGACTGAAAAAGTTCTAACACATTTTACTCTAAAAAGTTTTTTGACAATTACAATAAAAATTACTAAACAAATCATTCATCAACAATTTTTTACTGTCACAAATTTAATTATCAAATTCTATTTATATGATAATCTTAATACATAAATTATAAGAAAAATGAAAAATATAAATTAACCCTTTTTGGCCAAACATCGAAAAACTGATATTTTTTGGTTTTTTCTTGCGTATTCGTATTTCTTATGTTAAAATTAAGAAAATTCTGCAATAAAATTTTTTTCAGTTTTTTTGCAATAACAATTAAATTTGTTTATAACAATTAATTATAACTGTATATATTTACAACTATACATAAGCTTCATCTATAAGGGCAACGAGAACATGTCTAACATTGTTATTTCACATGTAATTTGATGAAAACCATTTTTTTAAATGTTGCGTATACGCATCAATGGCCAAAAATGGGTTAATCATTTGATATGGTTTAACGAATAAACATTAACAAATGTTGCTTAAATGAAAATCGCGTTTTTTAAGGTGATGTATGGAGGCAGGATAATTGACAGTTTTGATCGACGCATTTCCAAAGTATATATGGACGAATATTTTGGGGACTTTTTGTTCGATACTTATCGAACCTTTCACTTTTATAAAGATCAATTCGTTGATTATATAATACCACCTGAAGGGGATATTGACAGCTATAGAGATTATGTTGAGACTTTACCTTTGATCAACTCACCAGAAGTTTTTGGTTTACATCTAAATGCTGAAATCTTATATTTTACACAAACAGCTAAAGATCTTTGGAGAAACCTAATTGAATTACAACCACAGACTGGTAATATAAAATTATTCTATAACAATCAGAATATTTAACTTAAATTAATTTTTAATATGTCAATCCTCCGTTGCAGTTGTCAGTGGTACTGGAATCAGTAGAGAAGAATTTATAGACAATGTAGCAAAAGATATTTTAGCAAAATTGCCAGAGGAATACGATTTGATAAGAGTTAAAAGAGCATTTGGGGCAACAATTGTACCGTCTACAATTGTTTTGTTTCAAGAATTGGAAAGATTCAATAAACTTATAAATCGAATTCGGTTCACCCTAACTCAATTGAGAAAAGTAAACGAACTTTTGTAAAGTAACAAAAGATTTTGAATCTAAACAAACGTAATCGTTTACTTTGGATTCCAGGCAATAGTTGGTGAAATTGGAATGGATGTAATTTTGGAAGAAATTTTCAATTCGCTTTACAATGGTACGTTGCCTTCAGATTGGGCCAGGTTAGCTCCTGATACGAAAAAAACTCTAGCTGGTTGGATAGATCATTTTGAAAAGAGAAATATGCAATATTTCAATTGGGTAAGTCAGTTTATATTTATGGTAACATAATTATAATAAACAAAATGTTCTTAAATTGATTATTTGTGTGCGTACTTGTTTTACTATAGGTTGAAACGAATGAACCAATTGCGATCTGGTTATCTGGATTGCACATCCCGGAAACTTATCTTGCCGCTTTGGTACAGATGACATGTAGAATAAACAAATGGCCTTTAGATTATTCTCACATGTATACTGAGGTCACTCAATTTGTAGATTCTAGTGAAATTGAAGAAAATCCCGAACGGGTAAATTTTATATTTCTAGTATTCATTACTACTTAAGTAAAAAACTATAAGTAAAAAACTACAGCTAATAAATTAATGATTTTTTTTCTTTTAAAAAGGGAAAATATGTTAAGGGATTATATTTAGAAGGAGCCAGATGGGACTTAAAAGATCACTGTTTGAAAAGATCGCACCCTAAAGTGCTTGTAACAGAATTACCCATACTACACGTCTTACCGATAGAAGCTTATAAATTAAATCTAACGGTATATTACAAAAGGCAAATTTTATGTTATATTTCTTATTTTATTATTCTATAATAATCATTTTAATAACGACATATTTTCAGAACACTCTAAAAACTCCTGTATACATCACTTCTGATCGTCGAAATGCAATGGGTAAAGGTCTAGTGTTTGAATCAGATTTAGAAACAAATGAAGATATTTCCCATTGGATTTTGCAAG
>JABFPQ010000739.1:0-10343 GCA_022817265.1 Masnerella sp. ZL-2020
ACATAATTAACATAAATGCCAGATATCCTGGTAGTGTTCACGACAGTCATATTTGGAATACGTCCAATGCAAACAGAAGTATGGAAGAAATTTTCAGACGATGGCCAAACGAATGTTTTCATTTACTAGTTATACTGCACTTTCTAGAATTTTGAGCGTTTTTTGTATGCAGACATCGCATTGAGAAAGAAAATTGCTGCTCCCCAAATCTGCATAATTAAAACCAATAAAACTATAATAAACACAAGAAATGTATGTGTGTATAGACTATTTAGTAAGGAGTAAATAGTAAAAATAGCTCTATACACAAGTCGTTGCTTAGTTAATAAATATAGCTTAGTTTTGTTAGTTTTTCTACTTTGCTTAGTTTCGTTAATTTTTCAAAATTGCTTAGTTTTGTTAGTTTTGAAATTCTGCTTACTTTTGTTACTTTTTTAAATTTACTCGGTTTTGTTAGTTTTCCAACATTGCTTGCCTTCATTAGATTTTGAACCTTTTTTAATTTTACTACTTTCAACTATACTCACTTTAGTTAGTTTTAAATCAAGTATAAACAGGACCGGTATTATTTGTCATAATTAAGTCGTGTTACACCAAACAAAGTCTATTATAAAATGAAAATATCAATATTAATGCAGATTTTCCCCAACATTATTTATGCTGAAACCTACACAATGTGGAACGGTCAGGGGTTTTTCAAATCCTTATTTCTTTGACATTTTTATCAATTCAGAAAATACTGGTTGTCTGAGTATTTCTAATAAATTATAAATAAAATAGTTAAGTCAAACACTACTATACCCGAACTGAATAATTATTTATGTTTTTACGTTTCACAAGGCTATTTTATGTTTTTAAGGAGATTCTGGATATCCTTTGAAGCCGTGGTTATTGACACCTTGTGCCGGTCCTGCGGAAGGTTCGCCTGAAGAGCAATTCAATAAAATGTTTATTCCTGCAAGATCATCAGTAGAACGGTGCATAGGAGTTTTGAAAATGAAGTTTCGTTGTCTCTTAAAGCAACGAGTGTTGCATTACTCTCCTTCAGTTGCATCTGCATTAATTAACACTTGTGCAGTTCTATACAATATGCATAAACATGAGAACGATGTTGAAATCATAGACGAATTTCGACATAATGTACCTCAACCGGCTATGAATTATAACTTTGGAAATATCAACAACGCAAACGATGGTAGGAGAGTACGTCAAAGTTTGATCGACTTTTTAGTTACACAATAAAGAAGTGTTTGTTTTTATAATTAATAGCGTCATTGTGATTAAAATAACATTAAGATATGCTGAATACGCGTTAAAATACAATGATTTTAAATTAACGGTACGGTTACAATATGCATTTTCACTTTTCACAGTAAAAACAGAATGAAAATTGCATGCACCACACGTTACTATGAAATATTTATTGTAAATGTTATAACAAATACAGCTTTATAGCAATTAAAATTGTTACAAACATATGTTACAAAAGTGAACAAGGTAACTACATACATTTTCACAGCCTCGTATGTATTTAATACTGACAATTGCCATGGAATATATATATTCTTTAATCAAAATGACTTATTAATATTCGTTTTGCTGATTGTACGTCTTAAACCTTATGACTTGTACTATTTATCACAGCATATAATCACAATCACAATCTTATAATACTTGATCTGAATTATCATCTTAATTTATGTTAAAATTTACGTTAAAAAGGAACAATCAATCGAGATATCCAGCGAACGTGAAATTTTTAAGCCGCATTGAAATGCAAAAACCGTATTGAAACATTTTAAAATATTTCTGATTTCAATAAAGAAATATTAAAACTTTTTAAAGTAACTTTTAAAAAAAAAAAAAAATTTAATAATTTTCAATGAATTCAGAAATTTTTTTAATGTGTCAATATAGGTTTAGTTTTCAATGCTGCTTAAAGATTTCATGTTCCCTGGGTGTAAATGCTCTTCTTTTACAAAATCGTGCAGGAAATTCGGCCACTTAATGTGGATTGTAAACCTTCTTGGAGAATTCCAATTTCTTCCCTTTTTAATTCGACTTTTTCTTTGTAGTACTGGCTCGTAGCATTAAAGGTTTTCTCCGAATAGTAAGCTAGAGTTTCAGCAGCTGACATTCGACGGTTACGCCGTGGTGTTCCCGATGATACTGCCACGTTTCGACGTTGGATTGGTTGGGTTGGTGTTCTAGTGCAAGGCACTGCTTCTGTTTGAGGAATATCATCATCGTCAGTCATTATATCACTATGCCCTTCGTTTTCAATATCTGCATTATTTTCTTCTTGTATTTCAATTCCGTTCTCGTCTTCATCCATTTCACCTTGATCACCTTGATCACCTTCGTCACCTTCGTCTCCTTCATCCCCTTCATCGTCTTCATCGCCTTCATCGGTACATTCATCCATTGGCTAAATAAAAGAAATGAAATGTAAGTTTAGTAATTTGTTAACACATCATTTGTTAAGGTTGTTCTTTCAAGGTGGCAAAGTATCAGAAATTGAATCAAAATTTGAGAAAGTAATAGTCATTGTCAGAGTTGGAAAAAATCATGATTTTTTTGAAAAAATCAAAACAATCCGATTTCTTTATTTAAATCAAATAAATCATGATTTAAATCAAAACATATTAAAATATAAATGTAACTACTAAGTTTCCCTATTTATAAATAAAATGATAGATTAATTACTATTTTGAATTGTTTAGTTGATTTTTTAAATAATTTCATGTGATAATTCAATAATTTGTTTTTAAATTTGCCTGCATCATTTCGTTTGAATTAGTTGGTTTAATGTTGAAACTTGTCGGGTTTCAACATGTTCAGTATACTCGACATTTCGGTTGATAAACGTTAAAATCATTTTGCGAGTTCAGGTGTGATTTGAAATTGAATTAAATTATATATTTCTGATATTCAGCTGGTGAACTTTATCAGTAATAGTTTTAAATTAATTACTGACAGTGTATTAAAAAAAAACATCAAAATTGAGTCAGGAAGTTTGCATAATAAACAAGTATGAGTTCGTGCGGAAGAAGAAAAAATCCAATATGGAATGATTACAATGAAATAAAAACTGAAAAATATACAAAAGCTAAATGTAAAATTTGCGGAACAGAAATGGTTGTTTTAAACTCAGTTCCGAATTCCACTCAAAAAAAAAGTTTCGTAAACGATACGAAAAGATTCTGACATCTGCTAACTTCTTAGCATACACCAAAGTACATTTTAACATCCGAAAAAACTTCACTCTTTCAACAACTGAAACTGAATATCCATTCGCATACTTGACGGAAAATTTTGGTTCCAATGGTTCTAATTTAATGTCGAAAATTGTAAAATTTCAAAATAAAGCTTGATGGATGTCTTTTTACTGAAAATGTTATTAAAGATCTTAGTTGTGTTGATTGGTGGAACAGTATTCAGAAATTAAAATCAGTGTTAACAGTTGAAGAACAAACTATTGTAATGCAGCATTTAACAGCTGTAGCATCTTCAGCGGGCATTGAAAGGATATTTTCTAGTTTTGGTTTGGTTCATTTCGAATTAAGAAACAGATTAGGAACAGAAAAAGCAGCAAAATTAACATATTTGTATAAGCATATATGAACCAGTAAAGATATCTGTATCATAAGTGTTTGTAATTTATAAATACAAATTATCATAATATAATGAGAAACATGTGTATTATTTATAAAAATGAAAGTTTATTTTAAATGAACTAATTTATGAATATTTTTTTTACTTTAATTTGTTCTGAATAGTTTTTAGGGGGGCAATTTACAAAATTTTACAGTTATACTAATATTTCTCTTGGGTTGATTTAAATCAATGATTTAAATGAAAAAATCATTTGATTTAAATCACGATTTTAATCAATGATTTAAATCATGCCAACCCTGGTCATTGTCCAATCATATCCCGGATTTTAAAAGCAGTTGTGTTATTTAAAACCCAGATAATCAATTATGAAGTCGGTAAAGTTAACGTAGACTGTTATGACAAGTGATTAAAAAATCATGTAATTGTTAACATATGTGTGAGAAACAAAATCCAGATGTTATTTAAAAACTCATATAATTGAAATAGGTTAGTGTTTTTGAAAAGTTTAAAAACACTAATAAATACTTCATTGTCTTCATCCATAGAATTGAATGGAGTATGGGACTCCCTGATCGACACATCTCCGTCAACAGCAACAGGGTGTATCAAATCCATAACCAGTTGTTCGATTTCCGATAACGATTCTCGCCCTCTTCGTCCACCTCCGGTCCCATTACGATACTGAGTGATCCTTGCATTTTTTGATTTAGTTCTAGATTTCAAGTCTTGCCAGTACTAAAATAAATTGATAGTAGTATTATAAAATTGCTAAATCGTATATCAGGATTGCAAAACAATCTATACTGCAAGTTAATCTCTTAGAAACATTTTCTACTAATTGTCCTCAACATTTTTAAATCTTCTTTATAGGTTTGTAAATCAGTTATTAACAAAGTAAATTTCTGCTCAGGTCCCGTGGACCCATATGGACAGTAAAGGGTACACTCGTCTTGAAGTAATAAGAAATTTATTATATATATTTATTGAAAAAAAAACTTCAATTCCAAAATAAAATAATTATTTTAATCTAAACATACGTATACACAGCAAAAAATAAGTGTTTGTCATGTGTTTTTTTGTTAAACATTTCAAGTGTTTAGTATGTTAAACAGATAGGTTAAATCTGTTAAACATCACAAATATTTAAAAAGTGCTGCAAGTGTTTAGCTAAAAAACACTTCTTTTTAGAGTGTATATACACTATAATTTAAAAAAACAAAAGTATAACTTGAAATAATACCTTGCGCCATTTAGAAGCCACTTTTACGGCTCCTTTTTCCCGGTTCAATAAATTTGCAATTTGTTCCCAGTCTGCGTTGCAGTCCTTTCGACTGTACGAGTTCGTAAACTTGCCTTTGAACATGTCTTCATTTTGTTCCAAATACGCCACTAACAATTCTTGTTGTTCTACGGTCACATTTACTTGCGACATTTTTCCGAATCAAAAATCTATACAAGAAAATAATAAATAAATAATTTTTAATAATTAGAAATATAGAAAAATTTAAAAAACTATATTTTTTTAAACCACTTTGCTAACAGGGTGTCTAGCACCCTGGAAACCTTGGTAAAGTCAGAGAATTTTGAAAAAGTGGAAAAGATAGGGAAAAGTCAAGGAATTGAATTTATATAGTCAGGGAAATTTTAGAAAAAGTTATTCTTTACTCAGTTTTGTTAGTTTTTGAACTTTACGTAATTTCGTTAGGCTTTCAACTTTTTTCTTAGTTTTTTATACTTGCTCAATTTTGTTAGTTTCTGAAATTTGCTTACTTTTTTTAGTTTTTTAAATTTGCTTAGATTCGTTACGTTTCCACATTTTATTAGTTTTATTAATGTTGAACTTAGCTTAGTTTCGTTAGTTTTTAAACTTTTCTTTGTTTATTAGTTTAAAGTCGGGAAAAAGGCAAGAAATTTGAATTTACAGAGAAAGATTAGGGAAAAGTTATTCTTTAGTTAGTCTTATTATTTTTTGAACTTTACTTAGTTTCGTTATATTTTCAACTTTGCTTACTTTTCTTAGTATTTCACATTTACTTAGGTTCGTTAGTTTTTCGACTTTGTTAAGTTTTATTATTTTATCAACTTTTCTGAGTTTTGTTAGTTTTTCAACTTTGCTTAGTTTTGTTAGTAATTTAAATTTTTATTTTTCTTAACCTAACAGACACTGAGACAAAAAACAGTGATACATTGAACTACTTACATTGTATTATAATCACATAATTAAAAATTGCAGTTAACTTACTGTCGCTTCAATAAAGATTAAAAGTAATATTCCAAATCTTCAATTCTGTTGTAATTTTAATTTAGAAATCACAATTCAACGATGAAACCGATGTGTGGACACTGGACACGTGAAAAAGCGAGGGAACATTTGCTCTGCTCGCGCAACGTCACGTGACACCAAAACAGTGGTGCCACGTTGCGCGAGCGGACGTGTGTCTAACAATCGTCCAAAGTTCGAGCGTTTCAATAATAGGCCCCCTGGTCGTTGAGCCATGCCTTCCCCTTGAGCGTGAGTATGCTCCTCCCAGTGATCACAAGTTTTTCCCGCACTGGGAATCTTTGCTTGGGTTCTATTTGATCCCAGAAACCTAAAGCCTCCCTCTCATCCCAGTCCGGTTCCGATCTATCCCCACGCGCTTCTAGACGGTTGAGTAGGGATATCTTTGCCTGGGCCTTCCTAACATCGTTGCTCGCCTCCCGAATCTCCTCCTCGAGGTCTTCTGCTAACCCCAGCTCTAGAAGAACCTCCCCATTCTGCCGTAACGACCTAACCTCTTTTTGACTGGCCTCTGCCAGTTGCATCGCCATCACCCTCTCCCCGCGAATCTTCTCCCGGGCTAACCGCTCTACTTCTTCCTCGGAAGGCGTTTGCCCTGAGCTCAGGAGAGCGCGTCGCGTTAACCGAAGCATGCGGGTCCACCGGATTTTCCCCATCTTTCTTCTGCAGAAAGAACACAAAGAGTATACTAGTATCAAAAAAAAGGAAAACGATCTGTCTGAAGCCCAAAAAAAATATGACTAAGCAAAAAAAAGATTTTCCAAGACTTTTCAGTCTCCAGCTTCTATGAATCTTATGGTATTACGTTGTTTTTAGGTCTTCCTATTTCGTCCAGCTTCCGGTCGTCCTCTGCATCCTCCAGCGTCAGGTTCTGGAATCCTCTCTCCATTGCTCTGCGGGCGAGACGGCGAAAGTATGATGGTCTGCGTACCTTGGGCATTTCCCTGAAAGATTCGACTCTGATCTCATTTACAATTTCGTCCCTTTTGTTATACGGTTTAATGTCGACTGAGTGAAATCGACCTCTCTCAATCAAGGTATCTGGATTCTCCAAAATGTAGGCCGTTCCGTGAACAATGCTCTTGATCCTATACCAGAGATGGGCATTTTATGGAATAATGGGAATAAGGGTTAAACTAGTTCGTAGTACTTAATCCATCATTTAGGAACTAAATTTTATTCCTTAATTCGTTTTTTGTTGGATTAAGGATTAATTTTAATCCTTAATCCGTTTTTGTTGGATTAGGGATTATTTTTAATCCTCAATCCTATTTTTACACTAATTCCATTTTTGGATTAAGGATTAATTTTTCAAACTTTTGATAATTCGAATTTCCAAAATTTTTCAATTTTTCAAAAATTTTAAAAGATTTTGATTTTTAAACATTTTAAATTTTTTCGAATATTGAACAAATATTCAAAGTTTTGCTAAATTAAAAAATTTATAGTTTTCAATTTTTTTAACATTAACATCAATTTTTTAAAAATTTTAAAATTATGAAAATTGTTTAAAATTTATAGAAAATTTCAAAAAAATACAAAATGTTTGAATTGTTGGAAATTTGAACAATCGAATCTTTCATTTACTCTAATTTTTTGAATATTATAACGTTCAAAAAATGCGAATATATTCGAACTAAACTTTTTAGCTATTCGGATAGCAATAAGCTTACAGTTATTGAGAATTTTTCGAATAGTTGATGAATTTTAATGAATAGTTTTTTTCTGATTAATGATTTAGTTTCTAATTGAGATTCAATCAGTTATCATTGCAAGTTTTTAATATTTGTATGTAAAATTGTATTTAATATGTATTTGTATGTATTTGTATTTAATATTTGTATGTAATTATATTTATAAAGCATAAATATTCAATATAACATTAGGGTATGATTAAAAATGAATAAACAATTTACTTTTTTCTAATTTAATACAATTAAAAGTTTTGAAATATAATTTCCGCTGATACAAAACGCAGTACAAAAATTTGATTCAATAATCATTTATCGAAGTTAACACTAATCCAAATTCAAGATGATTTGAACGAATTACTTGAGTTTGCTTTATATAAGACTCTTTTCTTAAAAGAATCGTCGCTCAGTCTGTTATAGCGCGGCATATTAATCATTGTTGCAAATGAAAAAAGACGCTCCACTGGTGCAGATGAAGGAAGAGGCGTATTATATTTTAAAAATAAATTTGAAATCAAATCATTATTTTTTATTGAGATGACGTTTGGTTTATGTCGTTCATTTAAATAAGTTAGTATCTGCGATTCTGTAGACATTTCGCTCGCGACATTTTGACTGTCATATGAATCAGAATTCGATCGAAAGTTGTAACAATCTTCTACAACACGGCCACTTTCTTCATTTGCATTTGCGATTTGGAGATCCTTAGCAGCTTGTATCAACAATTCTCGTACTTTGCCTCTTTCAGAATTCGGAAGACTTTTGAGCCACCTAGCTTTGAAATAAGGATGAATTGTAGCAGCTATTGCTGCATAACATCCTTCTTCATTAATCGAAAACAATTTACTGAATCTTGTTTCCACAGCTTCAACAAGACCTTCAATTAAAGGTCCAACGCATTTAACGTTCTCATTATTTTTCAAATCACGAATATTGTTTCTCATTGATATCAATTCGGGCAATAAAATTCCATAGTAACCGTCTCTTTCTCCTTGCAGTTTGTCTAAAGTTTGCGCAATTGGAGTCATACAAAGAACATATTCTTGCAAAAACTGGAAATCATTTGAATTTAAACGATTTTCAATATTAATGCTGTCGTAGAATTCATTTGTGATTTTGTTTTTAACTTTCAAAATAATTTTGATGCTGTCGTAAAGACTATTCCATCTAGTCACAACTGGTCGACGAAGTGCACAACCTAATTTTGATTTTATTATTTCAAATTGTTTAACGGATCTTGACTTCTTCCAAAGGGCGTTGCAACGTAAAAAAGCTTGTTTATGTTTCTTTTGAAGGCTTTTATGCTTTTCCAGTATTTTCAAAACATCAGTTGTTGCTATGAGATTTAAAGTATGACTTCCACAGCGCAGATGATTTGGCAAAGATTGGCCAGACAAAGCTATACGTTCATTTTCTACAGCAGCTTCATCTGTAACTTCATCTTCGGATTCGTCAGAGATCATTCCTTGATCAACTTCATCATTCACTGAAAGAATATAACAGTTAATAACATGCTTGGTTTTCATATTGAAAATAAATAACAAATTACATATTTTGCAAAATAATATAAACTTGTTTTCTGATAATTAAGGAGACTTCCCAGTGAAAATGCTAAAATGGTAAATAATGGATCGATTTTCATAACTCTTTTTACGTAGAGTTTCTTTTAATGAATATAATCAAAATCTTGCATAAAAAGTACCAAAAATAATGAATTGCTTATGTTATTTGTCAATAACTATCAAAAAATAAGCTACTAAAACAATGTTTAACAAGAGCTGCGTACCACAATTCTGAATGGATTTTGCTCTAATTTATTCTAAAATGTTTGGAAGAACAAGAAAAACAAATTGTAAAGACAGATTTTTCATATTTATCAACAAAAAAAGTTATGAACAATTGAATGAAAAAAGTCGAAAAAAAGATGAAAAAAAACTTTTTTTTATCAATAATTATCAAAAAAATGTCTTTATAATTTATTCTCCTTGGTCTCCCAAACATTTTCAAAAACATTTGTGCTAAATCCATGAAAAAGTATAAGTTGGTACCCAACTTATTTTGAAGTTAAAAAACTCAATAAATAATATTCCTCGCGTTTATTCCTCGCGTAATTAGCAGGAAGATATAAATTTGATTTTTACACTTTATTCGTACCATCTGGTTGGATTCCATAATCTTTAAATGCCTTGATAAAGTTGCTGGCGTTGTCTGTCACTGTTGCAGTAATTCGGCTAAGATCTAGTTCGAATGAAAGATGAATGTCTCGTAAAAGATCAGCAATTCGATCATACGAGTGTTTTCCTTCGAATCGCCTGCAAGCGATGGCTGCTGACATTCTTTTTAAGTTCTCATGATTGATCTATTTAGTACAAAAAATATATTAACAAAAAAATGAATTATTAAACATGTTTAATTTTTAATTATAATAAACTATATTAAACAACAAAAAGTGTACATACTTGATAATATTCTTACATTACTAATAAAAGAATTCAAAATAATTGATTTCTTATAAAATGAATTGCATTGTATAATTTTACAAATTGAATAAATTGTATAGTAATGAAGTCGATTAAAATTAGAAAAGTAGTATTTATTATACTTTTATGTTAAAAATAAAATGTATATTAATGTAAAAAAAAATAAATTACCCAATGTACAGTAACCCTGAAAACACACTTTGATCAAATTTTGATCAAATTTTGTGCAAATCATTTGATCAAAATTTGCGTCGTGCGGTGTCCGCAAATTTG
>JABFPQ010000740.1:0-10343 GCA_022817265.1 Masnerella sp. ZL-2020
AGCGACCCCCTTTGATTTCAGCACCAAAATTTTGGTCTGTACTGTATGAAAGTTGGGGACAGACTGACTTGACAATGTTCAAAAATTTTAAAGAACGTTACTCCCCCCACTCCCTTCCCCGACTTCCCTCACGCCAGGTGCGCGCGACCCCCCTTGATTTCAGCACCAAAATTTTGGTCTGTACTGTATGAAAGTTGGGGACAGACTGACTTGACAATGTTCAAAAATTTTAAAGAAAATATTACTCGGAGCTAAATTCATGTCGTTGAAGAAAGGCGTTACTCTGAGCCAATTTCAGGGTCTCAGAGGTCTCACTAAATAGGATTTAGTGAGACCTTTTGCTTTTGTGAGATTTGCTTTTTTAAATGTTTATTCCTAAACAATCTATGAGTAGATATGTACGTATATGGCTTTTTATATTTGCAGTTTTAAACTTATATTATATTGAAACTTATATTTGCAGTTTTTAATCTAGTAAATAGCGCTAACTTCGTAAATCTCCGTTGCAAATTCCCGAGTAATTCCGAGGAACTTTTTTTGTTTGGAATTACTCGGGAACTTTGACACGGGAAATTGCACGGTACATTTCGTATTTAATTGTAATTAATTAAATTATCACATCATATTAATAAGTTTGTATCAATTGTTCTATAGTTGTAATCTTATGCTTATAATTTTAATGACCTTGAGTGAGATTGGTTCAGAAAAGGTTATGACTCGCGAAACTTAGTAATAAGGGCGGGTTAGTAAGCGAGCAAGAATAGTAAACACGTGTTTGAAGATAAGCATACGTATTTAGTTAAGTTAGGCTGACATAGATAAATTTTATAGCAATATTTTTGATTTGGGCAGTTCCCAGAAAACACTTTGATCTAATTTTTTACAAATCATTTGATCAAAGTTTCGTGCGGTGTCCGCAAATTTGCTCAAATTTTGACCAAATGTGTGTAACCCTTATGATATAACATTTTTTCTATTTTATATATCCATGATCGTTTTCATCACATAAATATAATCTGTACACCTGAATTTGCTCAAAATTTGAATAAATTTGCGGACACTGCTTAACGCAAATTTTGATCAAATCATTTACGTACAGGGTTAGAACGGGAAATTTGAGTTGGGGCTGTTTAGCTTGGAAAAGTCGATTTATTAGTCCAAGAAGTTCTTCTTGGCAAGAACTAATATTATAAAACTAAAATATTCTAATATTATAAGCAATATTATAAAATAGTTTAACAACTGTTAAACTATTCCCGCCCAAAAGCAGGCAGAATTAGTCTGCAGAAAGCAGAAAACGGGAACTGCAAAATCCGCAGAACGCCGAACATCCGAGCGGCGATCTTCGGCGAGTGGCGGGTTGCGTGGCGCAGGCGCTGGCGGCCGGCGCGCTCTCGGGGTCGGTGCGCGCGCGGCTGCGCATTGGCGCGTCGCGCGACGTCTGGTCGGCTGCGCTCGGTGGAGCGTCGACGTCGCGTTCGGCGTTCAGTGTCGGCCGGTGGTCGCGACTCGCGGGATAGTGGTCCGTGCGCGTCCGTGGCCGATCGTCCGGTGATGCGCTGCGCTCGTCCCGAGGATCCGCAGAGGGCCGCCGAGGAGAGTCGCGCGTCGCCGACTTGAGCGATTCGCGGGCGGCCAGTGTGTGGTGCTGCAAGGCAAGGGATGAGGGCCGAGCGGCTAATTCGGGTGCCGGCGATTTCCCGCCAGCGATGTTGAAGTTCGGCAGCAAGAGCGACGTCACCGTGGTGCACCGCGCCACCGTTCGCCTCCTGGATGACGCCGAAATTATCCACTGCGACTTTCAAGTGAGTGCCGCCCCCGAAAAACCGCCCCCTCCCCCCGCCGATATTTGTGTTAGCGTGTCGCGCGCGCGGCTCCGAGCGCGTATCCGATCGATCGCCTCGACGAACGCCGACTGTCAAAATTCCACGGGGATGCGATTGCGTGACGCTCATGTTGATATTCATTTTGACAGTGGCCAAACCAACACTTACCATTTCATCGCGAGTTTTATCTATCAGCCTTACAAATGATCAACAAAACAAATGTAATTTATTAAAAGTCATGAAATTGCTCCAGAAATTTTCATTTTGGAGCAAATGACACTTTCGGAGTAAGAAAGATCAGTTTACTCTGAAGAGTTTTTGTCAATTTTTGCTCTGGAGTTAGTTTGTTGCTAACGCAATGCATTTACTTTTAGTACTCGTTTTGACCAATTTTGTTAAACAAATTTTATCACATGAATTTGCTAAATAATTAATATTTATTGGTATTTATGAAGTTCATTAATTTATTTGTGTCTGTTGTATTCAAATTTGCAATAAAATATAGTATTTGTGTCTCATAAATATCGAGGCATATTAGTTATACAAGGGAGGTTTTAGCGTCAATGTTTATGTATTATTTGAAATCCAAGTTGAATCCATAATTGTTGAATAAATTATGATATAATTCACAATATTTCAACTTGTCTATCTTATATAGTAAATTTCCACATAATTATTACATCATGTTGTAATATCGACTAAATTATATATATATAATATAATGTAATAAATTATAACTAGCAAATATAATATCACACTTGAAAACAATGGTGGTGATTTCTACTTCAAATTAATAAATTGTTTAAGTGTACACCGTATGAAAAATAAACAAGTTTTTTGAAAAATTTACATTTTTTATTATATATTAATTAATTTAAATTCCTTAAATTTTTCATATTTTTCCTTTTTGAGAAAATCCCTAATACGCGATTGAAATATCAGTTTGTCATGCAAAAAGCAGATTTGTTGAATGAAAATCGTTTTATATTGAACACAAAAAAGATTGTTAAATCTCATCGCAAAACGTTTTTTATATGCAAATGATAATTCAAATATCTGTATTAGATTCATAACGGAATTGAAATATTACGTATATGAATTATGTACTTATACTTGGATTTGAAAGTTTACATAATGCATTAGGTTATCAAAAAACGTATTGGTCAAACTACTAAATACTTTATGAAAATGTTAATTTAAACCAAACATGGGACGAAATTGCAAAATTCATCATGACACCATTTTGCTTGTGCTAATATATACTTTTAATTTATTTTGAGTTTCTTTCATAATATATGATTTTTCTGAGAAATGAAAATTCATTGACTAAAATAGAAAATAACTTTAGAAACATGTTAATGTTTTTTATGTATTGTAATAATAATGAGATGATGATAAACAAAATATAATTTCTATTAACCTGCTGTTATTTTTTTTAATAATGAGAAGTTATATATGTTAATCAAATTAATTTATTATATATACAACCCGGGAATATATTTTTTGATTAATATTAATTGTACACCAGAAACCTCTATATATATTCTTCTATGAAATCCCATAGAGAACATTTTTCTTTGTTTACTTTTTCCCTAATTTCTAGAATAAATCGTTTTATCCATCTACTCAATTTATGTATTTCATGTCAAACACTTGCAATCTCAAATCACTATCTACAAATCTCGAATTTAATTTCAAGGATATAAGAGCAGAATCACATCATATTATTACTCGTTTTACAAAATACCCCCCTTTTTAAAAATGTTACAAAGTTATCATTAGGCAAATCAATTGTGCACCTAATGTTACTCATTATCCACAAATCCAACACATGATTTATGAACGATCAGCGAACAATGATTTATACAACTATTTTATGGACTGGATAATTGGAAAACTTATACTAAGTTGCCACGATCATGTTACAATCTGGCCACCAGCTCTGGACATTATTTAAAACGACATACATGCAGAATTCCGCTCAACGACCAGGTGGTTTTTACCATCCACGCTGTAATTTGATTAAATTGACTGAAATTATCCGGTTAATCTAATCGGCCGATCCGAAGACGCTCATTAGAAAATATATGATCAGGGCAGATTTAGATCGCGCCTGATTGAGTTAACCGGGAAACCGTCAGTCGCAGCTGGAAAAATGGTGCATTATAAACGAATTTCTCTTTATATCGAGTTTTATAGTTTGAAACCGAGCATAATAGGGATGCTGAGCAGACGGTAATAATATGCAATTTCCTGGAATCTTGATCCGGCATCTGAAATCTACGGCGACCATGGGATGAAAATGAGAGGATAAAAGGATGGACGTGTTTTTGGAGTTTGGTATCTGGAGCTGTTCTGGGACATCGACCATAAATCAAAAGTGTTGACTGTGTTTTAATGGAAGGTAACTGCGGTGGCTGCGATGCTAAATGGATGCCAGTTTTTGACGCAGAATGTGCTCCATTATCATGTGTGTGCATTGTTCGTAGTGACATTAAAGAGGTATTATATTACACCTAAACCATTCCTACTTTTAGTATAAATTATACTGAAACTATTCGAGATAAAACATTAATAAAAATTGTTCAACTGTGATAGCAGAACAGAAAGTGTCTCATTTTTGCATCAAGTTTAAACAATGTTTTATACAAGAGATAGTAAACAGAGTATCTGCAAATATTTGAAAATAAAAATTCTCATATTTTCATGTTATAATGATATATTTCGAATTTGATTTTAAATTCTATATGTAATTAAAATCTTAAAATACTATTTTCGAGTGCATAATTTGAAATTTTAATACAAAATGTAAAATCTGGATTAAAAATATTAAATGTTTATTCAAATATAGTTTTTTCAGAATGTGAATCTAGGTTTGTCAACTAATCAAATCTATATTAGTTCACTATTAAACCACTATTTTTAAGTCAAGATTTAAAATCTTCAGTTCAAATTAAAAATCTGGAACATTTGCAATAAATATCTAAAAACTTTATTAACATTTTACATCTATAGCGTTAAAAATACTTTTCTCAGAGCTTCTTATCATAAATATGTCCATAATGTTTATTTTCTTTTTTCATATGCAAACAACCAGGACGACATTCTCTATAATCATGGAAACGTCTAGGACGGTGAAATGTGAAATTTAAATAAAACGAGCGCGAGAAACCAAACGAGTTCCGTCGCAGGATTCATAGAGGCCGAGTAATTACTCGAAGAAAGAAGACCAGCCGGGGAAATTCGATTTGCAGATAGTCGCGGCAGAGTGGAATTAAATAAAGATATTAATAGAGACGTCGAGCGCGCTTCCGGGAGGAATCCGCCGCAAACATTGCTGGTAAACGGCTACAATGGATAAGCCGCGAGCGAATGTTTGCCTTGATTTAATTCCATGAGAATAGAGCGGACAGTTTTCGATACGACGAAGAAACAGTGTTGTTTTAAGGTGGGACAGTCATGAACTCAAAATAGTCAGAAGTTGATTAAATGTGAATCTCTAATTCTATATATTCAACTTGATTTTTGATAAAAATGTCATTATATTCATCTTTTTAGAAGCTGATGAGATATGTTGTTGTAAAAATCATGAAATTTACATTAGCTCTTATGGGACATCTTTATAGAAATCATCAGTAATTCACGAAAACTACGAAACGAATATTCAGAATTTGTTAAAAAACTAATTATATATATTTTATATTCTAACAAAACCTGCGATTAAAGAAGATCACGTTTCACTTCTTAGTTTAGAAGAATTAAAAAATAAGAACTAAAATTCTGATTATGGTATTTAATGAAAACGCTTACAGCATTCGTTTCATATATAGTTGTCATTGAAAACTACGAAATCTACGAAACTTTTATCAAAATTATATTTAAATATACGTTAGTGGTACCAGTGAAAGAACATTTAAGGATTGTGTTAACTTACAGCTTATTTTTTGCTATAAAATATCAATTTTTTTCTTATAATGACGATGTGGTAATGAGATATGTGTAGAATACATAAATGAATACAATAATTTTATGAAAGTGATAGAAAATATTGATTTTTAACAACAATGTTGAAAATTCGGATTTCACTAGTATAGGAACATTACTAAAACATTACATTACAAAAAATTGAATATTATTATGTAAATTTTATATTTTTTTCTTTATTTAGATAAAGTAACCTCTAATCTATCAATTTAGACATTAATGTTAATTAATTAATAAAAATCAATTAAAAATTCAAAGCATGTTCTTTTACTGGGTTCTGTTCCTAGCTTTACTGGTATCACTATACCCTAGAAAACCTAAATTCCAGTTATAACAGTTTTTTCAAAACAATTTGATTTGTACCGTGAAATTTCATATCTATTTTATTTGATTGACAACACCTAAATATTTTATATGAATTGAAAACATCGATGCGTAGATACAGTTGATTTTCCAAAATTACGTTACACATTTTATACCTCTGACAATAAACAATAAAAGTATTTAATTAACAAAGATATTGTATAATTCTTGTATTGAATAAGATAACTTTATTATAATCTACATTTATTTTTATAATTTTTTTTATTATAGATTATATTCTGATGAAGAAAAAATAAAATTTTTCGAAGCGTTAATCGACCATAATCTTTACTATAAAAAGTCTTTTGAAAATGGCAAATTATTTTGACAAATTTTGAATACATAATTTTGTTGGGCCAATAAAATTAAAAAAAAAACTCAAATACAAAGTTATATTAATTTACATACAAATCAAGGAATTTAATAAAACTTTTATCAGAAATCAGGTTAAATGTATAGAATATATCAGTAGTTCAAATATTATCAACTTTTCCCTATTTTGAGTTCATGACAGTCGCACCACCAAGAGAAAACCCAGCGATTTCGTCGGAATAACGATCTGTGGAACAACTGCAGCCATCGTGGGACAACGAGACGCGAGAAGAAACGTTCGTTTAATTAATTAGCGACAGTTGTAACTAATTGATCGAGACTGGGACAAGTATCCCGGCGTCGAGGCTATACGAATATTCATGAAATAGCATCGATCCTAGCGAGCATTATTAACATACTATAATTAATAACACAATTGCTTTCGACCATAATTCAACTGTTACTATGCAGTGCCATATTAATGTAAAATTACACGTTAACTGCTGACAATTGGGAATAAATGATGAATCATTTATGTCAACATTAGGAAAAAGACGATGCTGCTAATGTGTGTGATTACTGATTCTTGTTTATTGTTATATAGTCTGTTGTCAGTTGTTTGTGTTATTGCAACTGATCGAACGGTTGGGATTTGAATTAATGTACTTTGATATAGTATGGTTACAGCCATAAACGCACTTTCTTGGACTATTTGCTGTCAAACTGAAATATGAGTTTTGCATTATAACAATAAATACATTGTATAGAGTTTTGGACAAAGGGGTTGGCAAAGTTTGGCAATATGAAGTTTATACAAATATAAAGTCTGGTGAAAGCTATATATATCTTTATAATAATATATAACTACAATTTAAAAAACATTATTCATAACAAGATGACTATATAATCTGAATTAAATATTATAGAAAAATTATCTTTGATCAGGTTTTTTTAATGTCTAAATTTTCTTACATTTATAACAATTTTATTTTATGAGAAAAATGAGTGTAAAATATAAAGTTGTATTTATAAATATAAGACGCTAAAGAATAATGTTTAATATAAATATTTATTTAGTGTTTTTGCTTATTTTATGTAAAATATTGTTTGTACATATTTTTTAATACATGAAATATATTTGAGATGGAAAACTGAATATATGAATATTTAATATTTATACAAATATTTTGTAAAGGTATTGCATTACATAAAATATGTAATTTGTACAAAGTATATAAGAAAAAACAGTGAAAAAATCCTGCATGTAATCTAAGTTTATTGAAGTAAATATTAGATAGAAATAAAAAAAATTGTGTATTAAAATAATATTTATTTTTAAAACAACTTTATAATACATATATATATAATTTTTATAATTTTATAATTTTACTCATATTAGTTTCCATTAATATTGAGTTATTACTTCGAAAAATTGCAAAATGCTAGAATTAATTCGAGAACTTTTTTACTGCGATTCTCTGACTAAGATTCAAAATATTTAATTTCAAAATGTATAAAAATGATACATACTAATTTTATCTAAGTGAACTTTTCAATTATACCTAATTCTAAAAAACTAAGTTCAATTACATTATGAGTTGGCTATATATAATATAATCATTTTCAGATAATTTTATTCATGACAATTTTATTAAGAATATGTATATCAAAATATCTATTTCATTTACATTTGTTGAGTTATAAAAATATTACATTACATAACAGAAATGTGTAACAAAAATTTTTTTCTAGTAATGACAATATATTTCATGTACAAGCATTTTCCTCCTGGACCATGATAAAATCCAATGGACTTCAAGAAACTTTTATTCAAACCTCGACGGAAAATCAGTAAAGAAAGTATCCATCTGAAAAATTAATAATTTCGTCGTGCCATTTAGTAATCAAAAAATCACAAAGTTAGTTTATTTGCTGCTAATAACATAATGAAATAAATATTTCTATTTGTGATAAATTAAGTTATAATAAATAAAATTAGTGTTGGTTAAATATAAGTTGTTCATTTCTTGAAGATATTAATCATTGCAATTTTCAAATAAAAGTTAAAATACTTAACTGCGTACAATTGACTTTTTGCATTGTAACTTCGTAATTTATAGTTCTGTTCGTTAAGTTCGAACATTCACTTTGATAAAAATTATCACAAATCGGGTCATTAACACAAATATCAACATTCACCTTATGTTGAACAATTATGTTTAAATTCTTGGTATCAATCACTGATTTATTACTTTAAAGTGATTTATACGGAATTTTTGAAATTTTAAGAACATTTTCTAGGCACCATAGCAAAAATTGAGTTTTAGAGACAATACACTAAGCCACTGCTTTGACCCAATAAGTCAGACAAGGGCAAGTGTATAGAAACATAGTGATATAACAAAGACTGAATTAGTAACATTTGCATAATGTATCGACAGTCCGAATACAAGACCTTTTGGAATAGTGCAATACTAATTGAAATGTTCGTATAATGAACGTTATTGTGCATTCGTTTTCGTGGGGAACCATATAGTGATTTGATTATTCATGAATACCTGCTATCATTTTATATCACAACTTAATAGTCATATTCATGTGAAGTATCACAACTCAAAGTCATTTTTAGTTTCCTTATTGATAATTTTTTCTACTGTTGGATAATGTATAGTCGGAGTATTCATTGAATTTGAAATTTTCACTTTTCACGTTATTTAAGATGAAGGTCCATTTTGCTACTCAGTATCTAATTAAGGTAAACGTCCCAATTCGTGACCATGTAACTATTTGTGACTTTTAATGTGATAAGTTCAAAATATAATTATATAATTTTTATGTAAATCTCATAAATCAATTATTTATTACTTATTCCAAATTAAAATTCATTCATGGGACTAACATTTACTAATTTAATACAACAAAAAATTCCTTTTTTATTTGTTACAAATTAGTGATTAAGAGATCACTAATAGGGACATTTACCTTACTATTCATCTTATCATTTTTGTGGTTAAAAAATGTTTGATTTAACTTATAAATTTTATTTAATTGTATGAGACCTATCTAACTGACTAAAAATTGACTTTATTTAGTTAGAATTATTAATTTCACTACTTAAAAATGTTATTAAAACATGATTAGTAATAAGACCTAAGTGAGTAGTAATTGGGTACTTCACCTTATATTCTTTGTGTGTGATTCTTCACATTATTATTAGATACACTTTTTAGAAATTATAATAAAAATGCATAGGGTGAAAACACGAATAACTTACTACTTAAGAATCAGCACCAGTGAATGACCACCCATTTGAATAACACTGTCTATCATATGTAATGGTCATTTACTGGTGCATTCATTCTAAGTCGAAAAAGGGACTGTAAATTTACCATTTTAACTAGCCTTGTCAAATGAATCTTTGTAGGATTCAGACATTTTCGTTAACATTTTCTGAAAATCTCTACAGAAATATAAACTTTTTGTTTTATTTGTTTACTAATGTCACAAATATTATCAATATATCACAAAAGTACCCAATTTTTACGATTCATGACATTATATTTACATTTGAACATCGAATATTCATTGAATACTTCATTTTTGAATATTCAATGTTCAAATGTTAATATGAAATTGTTATTCATATATATTGTATACTTTTTTTAACTTTTGGTACTACTTATGAACTGAACAAATAAATCACCTGACCGAAGAATCCCCTTAAGGGGACTCTTTACCAAAATGGCTAAAATCGGTATTTACCAACCGATTTGAATAAAATTTTGTTTGTAATTAGGTTCCAATGGATACATGAAGAAAATCAAATCAGATTGTGAAAATGTTTAATCATAAACAATT
>JABFPQ010000741.1:0-10335 GCA_022817265.1 Masnerella sp. ZL-2020
AAATGAATGATTTGATTTTGGAATTATTCTGGTTATTTCTTCATATGCAATTCTTATATTCACTTACATGTAATAAATAATTTAAAACATTTATATAGTTATATTTCAACATGCTTACTTTCTTTTATAAAATATTCATATATCAAACAATATATTTCAAAAATACTTCAATTAAAAATCCATCAAAGCATGCAATATTTATGTTAAAACTGGTTCTGGTGTAAAATGTTACATTTTGATAATTAAAATTTAATTGTGTTCTAACATTTCAACATTAAACATTAGTTTTCCCGTTTCACATTACTGCAAATATGACTTATTTTATGACCCAAATTTTGATTACGCTGAAATTGTCGGAAATAATTACATTCATTTTAATGTTAATGTTTACAAAATCGTTTGTTTCTCAACAATAGAGTAACAATAGTAAATCGTGAAAGATTATTATTTTACAGTCAAACTGAATACCATATCAAATATGTCTCATTACTTACTCGTCACAAAATAATTGAGGTAAATACTCAATAATTGGGCGAGTTGCAAATGAATGGACACAATGTTTTTCGTCATTTTCCGCTTGGATAAATATCATATACGAGCTTGGCCCAAAGTCACATATTTATTCAAATTTGATATCCCATCTGGAGGAGAAATTGTCAACTATTCGGTGCGCTCTGTAACATTGTTTGAAACGTTTCGTTCGTGTATGTCCATACCAGAGCAGGGGAAATTATCATATGTTAATTTAAAATTCAGAGTTGTTAATAAATATAAACAATGTACTTATTAGAGAAGATAACGAAATTTTGCAATGTACAGTTTTACGTTATTATATAAATTAAATGAAAATTGGGACACTGGTAACAGAATAGGATGAAAGTTTGCAATTTTTAATTTAATGAATTTAGTTTATAAAATGAATTTAATTATTTATTGCATTTTTGGTATATTAATGCCATTTTTCAGATAAACATGCATTACTTTTCAATTTAATCAGGGTTTTTTAATATAAATTGTTGACTTTGTTTTTGTGTTTTAAAGTATTTTCATGTGTTTGTTCAAGTTATCTATTTCACAATAATTGTAATTCTTTAAGGTGGGATTGTCATGAATTCAAAGTAGTCAATAAAAGTTGATTAAATCAGAACTACTAATTCTATACATACAATTTGATTTTTGATGAACATTTCATCAAATTCGTCTTATTAGAAGCCGAGATATTTTGTTGTAAAAATCATGAAATTTACATTAGCTCTTATGGGACATCTCTAAAAATCATGAGTAATTTTTATACTACAGCATTCATTTCATAGTTTTCATTGAAAACTACGAAATTGACGAAACTTTTATTAAAACTATATTAATTTATATCAAAATTAACGAATTTAATTTAACTTTTATCAGAAATCAAGTTAAATGTATAGTTTAATCAAATTTAATCAACTGTTAACTATTTTGATTTCATGACAGTCCCACCATAACTGGTACTTCCAACAAAATAAATATGTAATATTTTTTTCCAATTTGCAAACAAGTACAAGCGCAATTAATAAAATTTGTCAATAAATTTACAAATTGCAAATTGAGCAAATTCCTATAAATTAATGGGAGTATAATAAATAAAATCAGTTAAAAACAAAATAATACTGATTTTCACGACTAGAGAAAATTAGTTTTCCTAATTATCAACATATAAATTAATAATAATTTTATTTTTTTTTATAATAATTACCGAAGCATTTTCCACCATAGCATCATCTTCTCCAGGAGTTTTCGGTAAATGGGCAGGTGAATTAGTTGGTGTATTACAGTCCATAGGTTCCAGAGACTGTGGTATTTGAGCAGTATTATTAGCAGACGAATGAGGAATAATTGGCTCACTGACAACTTTTGTGTCCGAAACCAGCGAGTTCATAACTGGTCCAGATGGCGGTTGTGCAAAACTGTCATTGCCCGTGACACTCGAACAGACCTCAGCAAGGGCTTGAAGATGGCTCGGATTCGTAGAGGTTGCCGTACTCGCGGTTGGAACCGAGGTCGTGGTCGTGGTCGACGTCAGACTCATACAAGTGTTTACCGACGGAATTATCGGGATCGGTATAGTTGGCGCCACGGCTGGTTGGGGTTTCGCGATTACGCCCCAGGCAGCCTTTTTCTTATTAAATTCACCCAACCATTCCGTAATTGCGTTTTTCAAAGCTCTCCTGGGATGGTACATATTCGGTGATAAAGTTGAGGGTACGTCTTCACCCACGATACCGTCTTCGGTTTCAGTCTCTAATTTTATATCCGAGGATACTGTGTCATCTGAAAATGTTTTGTATTAGTTAATTTAAATTTATGCAACTCAAATCTTAAGAAAAAAAAGTTTACTTGGAATTGATGATGATGAAAATGTTCAATTTTCATCATTAAACCATCAAACGAATTTCATCACCATCATCATTCAAACAAAAAAATTAATATAAAAAAATGGTTCATTTGCAAATCATGACAAAAATAATATATTTGTAATATTGACAAATATAATGTATTTGTTAAATGTTTGTAGTTCAAAAGTTCATTTGAAGTTCTTTTCAATAAAAAGTATATTTCAAATCATTGTCGAAAAAGTTTTACTCTAAATATTTGAAAAACACATGAAAATACATGGTTTATTTCAAATCTTAAAACGAAATTAACTATTTTTGCACAAAATCGAAATACATAATTATTTGAATAATAAAACTATAAATTAGAAATGAATTGATCAAATGAAGCACGTTTCATCATAAAAATTATTGCAAACAATATCACATACTCAGACTTAAATCTCTTTTCCCATCAACATTACATCTACTCCACTGAGCCAATGTATGTATGGCCACAAAATTGGCTCCATACTCGCAATTAGGATTCGTTAAAACTCCTCTGAGTTTTGGTATAAGATCTGGAGATCTGCCAGAGTAAGGTCCAAGGAACACTCGTTTTTGGTCATAATCATTGGCGTGAAGATTGTCCCAAATAACTGGAGGCCTTCTCAGCACTTCGGTAATCTCCTCAATAGATTCAACTGTGAGTAACCTGGATATGACCTTGGGCCCTGTCCACATGATGTCGATTTCTTGAGCTAGTTTACTTCCTAGTGTGTTTAGATATTCTGACGTTGAAACATTAGGCATTGCTCGAGTCGCACAATATTGTGTGGGACATAGAAGAAAACGAGGTTGACCCAGGTGTTGGAAAATATCATTTGTAACTGAGACCTTGAAAACAAAAATGATTAATTTAATAATGTAATAAGTTGATTGGATAAAGTTATAAAATAATGAAAATGAAAAAAATAAATAAATATTATTAAATTAAATATTGGCATTAATTTTGCTTAAAAAAATCTAGAATTAAATCTATTATTTGTTATTCATTAATTCAAATTATTTTATCACTAATTATTTAATCAAGTATCAATTAATTAAATAAGATAATTTGTTGACGTTTAAAATTTTGTTTTTGTATTGTTATTGTACTTAAATACCTGGGCATGAGCAAATGACTGAAACACTTCCTTATCAGCCTCACTCATTTCTGGCTCAATATCATCAAACAGCAGAGCAAAAGCTGTGCAACCAAACTGACTAACTTGCTCTAATTTTCGTTTTAGTGCCAGTACTTCTTTTGCACTCGAGTAGGTGATGTCTAAACCTGGGGAAAGCGCGTAGTAAAAAGTGATGCCACAATCCCTCGCAGCTGTTATCAACCCAGTCAAGTGCTCAGCTTCTTCAACCGTGTAAAGGTCACGCCAAAAAGTGCGATGTTTGTAATCATCTTTTGGGGCATATAGGTATGAGTTCATACCCCATTTTTTCAGTCTGAAATGTCATTATTTATAAACATCAAATAAAATGATATTCAAATTAAATATGAAATAAAATATCAAATTGGAACCAACTTTTTTGTTTATAATTAATTTTAAATGAATACCAATCTAATGTATACATTTATTTATTCATATAAATAAATAAATATAATAATGATAAACTTTTCCCATTGGTGGTGTTTTACTTAAGAGCAAGCAAGAGAGATAGATATATAATGCATTTTATTGACTGTTTTACTACTTGGGCAAAATATTAATTATTCCACCACTGGTACATAAAAAAATATACAAATAACTCAATCGGTTTTGTTATAATTATTTCAAGATTAAATGAAAAATCTATATTTAGAGAAGGATAAATAATAATTAAAATTTAATGAGTAAAATTAGTTTCTGTTCCGGAAATAACGACATATTATTTTATATTTATTTTTCTCATCATGGAAAGTTTAACATTAGTAATAAGACAAAAGATTAGAATGAAAAAAGTCTCGCATTATAGTTTCTTATTAATTCAAAATCATTTAACGTTTTAAGAGTCATTAATCCTGAATACAAAGTAAACAAATTAATATAAAATCAAACTTTCATCGATTCCAACACAATTTTACTCACTTTCGAAACAGGTCTTTACGTTGCTCTGTCGTCCACGGTCGTCCATAAAATCCTACAAGAATAAACAAATTAATAAAACCATAAATTGAAATTCTAAACCTATTTAGGAACACGAAAATGAAACTACTCCAAAATTATTAACGCTGAGCTATAACGAATATTGCGATTTCTGCACCGGAAATGTTTTACCTTCAACGACTCCGCAAATAAAGTTGCTATTTTTTGTGTTCAAATTGGCGGCCCCATTCGTCTCCGCCATTGCGAACTCGCTCGCTCGCAATTTGATTTGGAATTGTGATGACGGTTCGACGAAATCCGCCGCGCCGCAACGTCGACGGTCTGAAAAGTCTGGAGACTGCGGACGCCGACTGGAAAAATGTGTAATAATATTGTCGGCGTTTCGAATCGTTTTCCTGACAAGTAGCTCTGCGGCGACAACTGTGATTACTCTCACGTACACGGTGGAAAACCAAGTGAGAGATGGAAGTGGGAGTTTATACCTGAGCGGGGGGACGATTGACTGAAAATGATAGAACCCGTGTGAAGTTGGTTGTTTGTCGCTGTATAGTACTGGACATGGTGGTACTGGATACATTGTTGAAATTCTGACTAGTGATAGCAAGTTGTTTTAAACTAAATAATACATCAGCGATCAGTATTTTAAGTATTGGCAAATTATGTTTGTATAATATGATTTTTAATAATTTTAGCATATTCTTTTTCAACAAAATTTATTAATTAACTTATTACTTATTATATTATATAATTTGACAGTTACAATTGATTATGTGCCAAAAAATTGTATGGGTCTTATTTTTAAGGAAATTTTTTTATTGATGTATTTAGGGTAAGTGTTCCAGTTAGTTAACGCTAAGTGAATGCACCAGTGAATGAACGCTACATTTTAGAGACAATGACAGACAATTTATTTAAATGAGTGTTCGTTCACTGGTGCTGATTCTTAATTGTTCATTCATTGGTGCATTTATCCTATTTAACAGCCAAATTTTTTTTGGCTGTTAAATATAAAACATTTTAGGTATGAAGAAACTAGGGTTGTTAAAATTGATTTAAATCACAATTTAAACAGATTTCTTCGCAACTCTAGAAAAAACAGTGTAACTAAAAAATAAAACTTGTATAAATGGGCAATAATTTGTGAGATAAAATCAGAGAATGAAATGATTAACATAAATAATAAACAGAGAATATTTTACTCGACAAGGAAAAACAAAATATAAAAAATGCAACTAATTTTTTCACTAAAATAAGTTATGAGCAGACTTGGCTTGGTTGACAAAATAAAAAATGTCTTTTTAAAACTGTCATAGATATAGAGATATTTAGTATATTAACAATGTAATATTGAAAATATTGTACTCTGCCTGAAAGTTTACTTACCAATTCAAATGATAATTAAATATCATTTAATCTAATAAAAGAAAATAATATGAAAAAGTCAAATGAATAAAAAATCATTTTCAAAGATAAAGAATTATATTTATTCATCAAAATTCTATTTTGCATCGTCAAAATATTCGAATAATAAATAGATAAAAAGATTATCATAATCTATTTGGTTTTATTAAAAAAAGGTATAAACAATTTTTGCTAACAAAATGTTTGTGCTCTCATATTAAATATACCTTTTTGCATCTTCAATTTCATAACATAAAACATAATGCATTGCACTTGCACGAAGTGCCCTAAATCCTTAAGCTTAATCATATAAAACCGTAAGTAACAACAAATTTGGAGTAATCGAACTTGAAATACTGACAAATCGTGGAAGTGTATTGCATTTTCACCGGAGTTTTCGCTACTTCTTGTCAAGTATAAAAAGAATTTTGCTGTTGAAGGAGAATAGATCATTGAAGAAATAACAATGTATATTACAGCTGTTCACAATATCAGAAAAAATTAACTAAAAAATTGTCCAATTCATTATAGTAAAACAAATTTTATTCGTCAAGTAATTAAATTATACTGTCGATTGGCGAAATCATAAATTGTCAGGGAAAAATAAGCAATTTTTCAGCAAACGATTTTCTGACGTGAACATATATCATGGCACCTATTTCTGAACCGACATATTTGACATCGAATCAAAGTTATCCGTTTAGATCCTTTATATCGCTGTTCTAATGTTTTGAAGTAAGAAAAGTATGAGTTTTCTACAGTCGCACCTACCATCTTAATGTATATTTTCACAATTTACAAATATATTTAATTACAGTTCTCATTGAAAAATAAAATTCAGCGTAAGGACATTCGCATCTCGTTATTCAATTTCGAAACAGCTTTAACATTTAAACGAACGAGTGTAAACAATTGTACAAAACATGGAAAACATGCCTTGTAATGTAATCGCTAATATACACATTTCATGAACAGAAAATATACTTATTGCTAAATTGTTCGAATAAAGTAAGGTTTACATCCTATAATATAACGATAAAAAAATATTGTGCTCCAATATCAATATTACACTTTGTTACCTAACTTTTGTAATAAATATAATAAAATATATTCGATGGAAGGTAATGTAAGTATAAAATTTCATTGAAGGAGTTCGGGTCGAACTCTGAAGCTTTGACATTGGCCATTGAATTACTCAAGTAATGGAACGATGAGAATAAAAAATTATAAATGGTTATCAATATAAAAACACTGTTACCAGACAAGGTAATTTGTCACGCGTGAATGAAAAATAGGGATTATTCGGCATCACAGAAACGTAACTTTAAAAGTAGAATTTCCGTTAGAATCATAATTATAATTATAATTACACATTTCTTAAATTTTTCGGCTTATTCGTAATTATATATATCGATGTACATGTGCGCGTATTTTACAGTCATTCAATTCTGTATTCATCCTTACACACCATGTTTCTGACTTTGTCATAGTTGATCAACTATTATATTCACACAAATTACTTTACAGCGTCGCTCTAAACTCTTAACACGATAAACTTGGTTCATGACTACACCTCTTGTTATCAACTTAACAATTAAATGTATGTATTTGTAACCCTGCCATCAAAAATGCAATTTTTGCAGCAACCCTACTGTGACGACAATGCGATATGATTGCTTGAACTATGTAGATGAAGAGATTCTGCTTCAGAAAACATGTTTGCCGAGGACTGCTCAAATACAATTTGGTTTGTACTTTGAGATTTCATCTTCGTTTGATTCTCCAGACTTTCGATTTCTGCCCAATTTGTTCTCACGTCTTTGAATAACTAAATAAAAAAAAATTCCATTGGATTCTGTTGTGATTTTAAAATATTTAATACGTTGATTTGAAGTAAAAAAGAAAGCTTACCTGATTAAGCCAATTTTCATCAGCTAACAATTCATTTAGTATAATGGTTGTGTCTTTTTTGGGATCTGCAACTCGCTTGTCCCCAACTCTTCTCGCACATTCCAAAAACATGAGGTACTTTTGATGTGCTACTTTATTGTACATACCTACTTTAGCCTGACACTTTCGGCACAGTAAGAAATCCTGGAAAATTATATTTATTAATTTCTTTTCAATTAAATTAAAATAAGCATGTTTACAAATTTTGATGGAATAAATTTAGATACATATAGTGTACAGTTATAATTATATACTAATGAAATAATTTCAAAACGTTAAGTGATATACAAAATTACCATATTTTAGTTTATAAATAATTTAATTTAATTTATATTTACCTTATCATGAGGCACTTTTGGATCTGGAGGCGAACCTTCCAATGTGGTGCTGTTGTAAGGCTGACCATACAGTAAAATACCAGCATAGATGTTTGTGTTTTGACAACCAGCACATGAACGATCTACAACTTCAGATGATGTAACTTCTTTTAAAAGGTTGATACATGGCCAAGTTGATATAGCTGTTACAAAATCTGAATGCCACTGAGTTGTAGAAAGTAACTGTTGCTTACGTTCTTCCGTCACATCAACTACTGTTTTTACATTTGAAAGAAAATAGTCGTCTGGAAAAAATACATTTTATTAGTTACACCAGATTTTTTACTAAAATTAATAATATTAATGTAAATCAATCATAATATAAAATGATAATATTAAATAAAGTTACCTTGTTCTTGGAAAATTTCTGTAAGGAAATTAGAATCTAAAGCCTGAGATATAAGTGTTTGTATGTAAACCTCAAAATTGTCTTGATATTTTTCAGCCTCTCTAATTTTTACGTCAATAAATTCGCTGTAACAAAATTAAATTTGTGAAAAATTTGATACTTAAATATAAACTTGATTACACAAAACAAATATTTAACAGTGCATTACCTGTCGGTAATGATTATTTCGTCTCTCAAGAACACAACAATATTTTCTATTTCACCTTGCTAACAGAACTTAACCGGTACTTGCTGATAACTGTGTCTGTTTTTCGATGCCCACCCAGATTACTGCTGAAAATTGGAGCGAAAGTTTATAATTATTATATTGTTATTCAGAAGATACATTTATTCCATTCAATTTTTTAATGTCTTACCGTCAATATGTTTTTATACAATGTTTTTCCATTAGATACAATTGGCTCGTATCTTGCAGCATTGTTTTTCCCACTATTCTACAAAGAATTGGATATTCTTGTCTTAAATCCCCTCTTAGGATAATGAAATCACAAAGCTAAAATAAAAAAATATTTGCATATTTTACTTTTTTGTATAATATGGTTGATATTATAGATCAAAAAAAATATTCAATTAACCCTTTCCTTCAAAGAACATTATTTAAAAATTCGATTTTTATTCTAAACTTGTAAAATAACAATGAAATAACAATTTTGTCTGTAAATTCAAAACTATTACAAACATCTTTAAGTTGCGAATCTTACTTTACAAAAATTATGAAAAAACAGTTTTCTAAATATGATTTATTTATTCATCTGAATGATCATTTTTTGAAAACAATTGGAAGAAATGATTTTTTCCTAAAAAAAATGTTGGTAACGAAAAGGTTAATCTCCAATAATATATAAATCATTTTACACTAAATGGTACGATGTCGACATCCTCATCCCCGATGGAACCCAGTAGTTTCCATTCACATGTCGATAACACATGTAAATTTGCAGCATTCAAGAATGGCTGCAGTTTTCCCCTCAAAAGCCCAACAACCTTGCAGTTTTGCACAGAGATTTCGTATCCTAATTGTAGCCTTTTTATTATCAAATAAGTCGATTTTATTTATAAACACGAAATTTCATGTTTATAGCTTGGTGTGTCGATACGACATGTCAATTTGCAGCATTTAAGAATGGCTGCAATTTTCCCCTCAAACGCCCAACAACCTTGCAGTTTTGCACGGAGATTCTGGGGCCTAATTGTGGCTATTTTATTATTAAACAAGTCTTTTTTATTTAAACACACGAAATTTCATGTTTATAGCTTGGTGTGTCGATACGACATGTCAATTTGCAGAACTTAAGAATGGCTGCAGTTTTTCCCTCAAAAGCCCAACTACCTTGCAGTTTTGCACGGAGATTTTGGGGCCTAATTGTGGCCTATTTACCATTAAAAAAGTCTATTTTATTTATAATAATGAATTTTCATGTTTATATCTTGGTGTGTCGATACGACATGTCAATTTGCACCATTTAAGAATGGCTGCAGTTTTCCCCTCAAAAACAAGTATATTTATTTAAGAATACCTATTAACCATATTTCCAAAACAAACCATAACATAAATTATTATTTTTTCATTTATAGAAGCGATTGCGCAAAAACCAGAATCAAGGTCAAGCTGAGAGCAACAAAGAACATATGAGAGACAAGTTTTTAAACGCTCGAAGAAAATATAGTAATAATCCGGATTTGATGTCCCCAATTGTCCAACTGAATAG
>JABFPQ010000742.1:0-10334 GCA_022817265.1 Masnerella sp. ZL-2020
TTAAACAATTTTTCATAAAGCAGATATTCCTTACTTTCGACCCCATATTATCAAGCAACAAACAACCTGGAACAATTTTCCCATGCCAAACCAATAAAAATCGAGCCACCTGCAGAAACTGTGACAAAACGTAGTTCAACCTCCGACGAAAACAACAGTCCACTCTAATCATGTTAAATTAAAACAAAAATAATATTTATAACGTTTAATTTAAAACTATTATTTATAACGAGACGAAATTTTTGTTTTTGAGAAATCTTTGTATATAAAAGTTGTTATAAAACTGGATTTATCAAGCCATAAATGGTGATATTTTATTAATCTGTTGTATGTACATAGTCACGTAAGCGGATTTAAGTGCGGTTGTACGGTAGAAAGGAAACCAATCGAATAATATATTTGTTCAACAAATTCTCGACGAAAAAAGAACATCTTTCGCAAGGCTTGCAAAGCGTCAGAAGTCGCAAGACATTTAAATTCGTCATAGTACATTATACACCAAGGGAGTTAAGCAGTGCTTTATTCCCCAAGGTGCATACAATATTTTTCCTCACCAGTACACGTAAAATTCTCATTTTTCCTCCCTGTATTCTAGGGAGGAAAACGCAATTTTACTCCCTAGAGGATAAAGTTGTGTTTTCCTCCCTGCAATACAGGGAGAAAAGAGCAACTTTACGTGCACTGTGGATAAAAATACAATTTTGGTCAACGGCGCAAAGGTCGAACGAATTGAAAGTACCCTGTAAAATGTTTGTGCCTTATGCAGATTCTAGACCAATGAAAATAAACGACGATTGGGTCTATGCTCAAAAACCTTGTGAACATGACGTAATGTCCAATTGAGCGTGAAATACGTATCCTGTGAAAACGTATGGTATACTGCATGGCCACCTTTTTCGTACAATCAATTACATTGAATATAAATACTTATTAATATTATCATCGCAATGTATTCGTTACAAATCTATGTGAACACTCAACTCGTCGCAAACGAATCGTCTCTAAATGTAAGATACAAAAGTTCGACTCTACTGTGAATAGATCGAAACGAATACAAATTATCGTAATCAATACGTAAAGAATTTCTGTCATGCAATATAGTTTAAATCTCCAACCACTCGGACAGATTTAAATTTTGCACCAAGGGAGGAAAAATTTAATTTAATTTTACTCCTAAGAGTAAATATCAATTTGACCTTGAACTTTGTTTTATTCTATGTAATGTACTTTTTCCTCCCTTGGTGCAAAATCTTCACAATTTGACAAGTAAATTCCTCGGTTTGGAGCAAGTAATACATACAATTGAAAGTTTACTTGCAGCGAAGGGAATAAACTTGGACGAAAATGATTTCGCAACTAACACAGTATACAGCACTTACGAGAAAAGTATGCTCGATAAATACGAATGTCAATGACAGGTGACCGTATCTGCGTACGCTAATTCATCGACGAACAAACCAACGCGATTTATAGAATATAATGGTATCTCTAGCACGATATGTATGTACTAAAAAAATATCTCTCTCATCCTACCCAATATCGACGAGTACTTTATGAGAGCCAATGCGGAAAGATCAAAAGTGTTCAATGTTCAATAAACCGCAGAGCTGCAACTGTTTGTAACAATCAGCAAAAAACGTTCGATGAAATCAAGATAAAGCTGAATGCAATTCAGTTTTCCCTTGAATGTTACAAACAAATTTACACTGCCCTGAATTGAAATTCAAAGAGTTATGTCACTCGAAAAACTGTGATGTCCCAAAGTCTGATATTCAGATGATTTGAGTCTGAATTTCTGACATAGAAATTATTTCTGAATTTTGGAATATAGAAGTTTGAAATTAAGATTTTAAGACATCACAGTTTTTAGAGTGGTGATAGTAGGTGATGACTATGTTTCCATGATAGCGAATGAAACGAATGTTTACAATAAACGATGATAATTATTTAAACATTGATTATAAGCGTTTTTTTTTTTATTCAAAATCACGTGGCAGTGGACTCAATCATTAATTATTAATTCATTAATTAATTAATTTTAATCGTGGCTATCATTAAATATATTTAGAATTTGAATTAGATTGTCATTATACAACAAGGCGGGATTCTTCGTTTATACATATTCAGCGAGTCTCTTCTTCGACGAACGATAATCTTTCTACAGTTTTGACTATGGGAATCTTATTTAATTTATCCTTACTCTCCTTATATGGAAACATAGGCATATTTTACCTGAAATAATGTTGCACAGACATAATTTTTATAAGATATATAAGGAAGCGTTTTAGAATTTGCAGCTTCGCCTAAATTGGATGACCAAAAGATGATTTTGATGATCACACTATGACCACACTTCAAAAACTAGTGCTACAAAAGTATCCTAAATTGAGATGTTTGATGTTTTGAATTAAGACTTTTGGTGTCTGAAATTAAGATACGAATGTCTTAAACTTAGATACTTTTGTAGCTCGTTTTTAGACTGCAATGGTTGGTCACATTAAAATATTACAATAAAAGGAACTATTACTTTTTTAAAAACTGTGGTTTCAAGAAAATTCATGTAAATAAATGGCAGTTTGTTCAGAAAAATTGGAATCCAATGAGTTAGCTACAAATTCGTCAAAACGAAGAAATTGAACACTTGTAAGATTTGTTCTTGTAGAGTTGTTCCTTAAGATTAACTAGAAGACGCGGTAACAAAAGATCCATTGAGTTCGGTGCCTGCATCGTACCGGATCCTCGCGAATCTGAGGCCATTCAAAATAAATCTGTTTTTCCAACCACTTGCCATCGGGCAAAATTGAGTACATTTGGCAGCTGCAGTTCAAAATAATCATTCCTTGACAGTGACACTATTTGACACAAAAATTAAAAAAATGATATCATTTAGAATCCATCATGTGAAGTTATAATATTTAATTTTGATTTTTGTCAGTTAAGATAATTGTTCCAATATTCAAAGAGAAAATTTTGGATGATAGGGAGAAAAACTCAATTTTACTCTCTAGGGAATAAAGTTGTATTTTATTCCCTGCTTTCGCAATTAAAATAATTATTTGAATATCCAAAGAGAAAAAATTTTGAATAATTCTTCAAAAAATGTTGCAATAACATCACTGTGCACAAATTATAAAAAACATAAGGATTTGAATTGAGTGAGATAAAATAATTGTAGAAAAAACATCGTCGTTATCTAAAAATGGTCAAAGCTCCCGGTTCGTTACTTTTGAACTGTTTGAACCCTAAATTCCGTTCTCTCGCCTTACTTCTTAGCGTAATATCGAAAATAACGACCCGTATTTTTGCGATCAAGCCGTCGATCCTTCTGCCTGCTCATCTGTTCAGTTTTCACATACTTTATATTATTTAGCACACGGTTACTTGTACATATACATATATATTAAGGTATCGCAAATGACCTGCGAACGAGACCTTCGTTATCAATCTTCACATGCACATCTTCGGCGATATTTACAGTCGTAAGGTAAACGTCCCAATTTGTGACCATGTACCTATTTGGGACTTTTAATGTGATAAGTTCAAAATATAATAATATAATTTTGATGTAAATCTCATAAATCATTTGTTTACTATTTATGCCAACTTAAAAATTATTCACAGGAATAAAATTAACCAATTTAATACAACAAAATATTACTTTTCTATTGGTCATAAATTGGTGCTTAAGAGGTCACTAATTGGGACTTTCACCTTAAATAGCCCATTATACAGGTAGCATCTAAATAAAATAGGTATCCACGCTTCACGGGGCTTCGCAGGTGATTCGAAACACCGGACATACGAGCTTTACAATCGTGTTTGTCATTCGTGTCCTTCCTCAAAAAAAAATTGTTTAACAATTTTAATTAGTTTTATATTTATAGTGATGAGTATTACAATCAAAGAATTCTAAAAAAGTCAACGAATAGTCAGACAGAGTAAAAAAAAATAAGTTACATATAATTTACGTAAATTTTATGTATCTTTAGTCCTTCGTATTTTAATGTAATTTTTCCTTAGAATATTTATGTATATTTAATAGCCATTTGAAGAAAAGTTGTATAAGATCATTATTTCACTGTAAACGAATTACACAATGAATACAACATAATGCTTTACTACATTTGTATAAATTTTATACAAAATCAATGACTACCAGCAGATTTAAATTAAATTTCCAAAATATCCTTGTTTTGGAACAAGGATACAATCTAATATTTTTACAAGAAATAACATTTTGTTAAACAACTTTTTTGAGTATTCTCATCCTCATAAGTGCAACTTGGCCGGCGTCGGGTTCCAAAAGTCATGTCATGTTTCTGAGCCCAAAACGGACGGCAAAGGACCACAAAGTGATATGAAAAGCGAGAGGCGAGGTTGTTGACGGTTAAAAAAATACATTGTCCTGTGGCACGCGCTCGAGTCAAGAACCTTACTTCCTTCGTGTCGAAAATCCTTGGCGAATCGCGCTCTCAAGATCATACGATGTCCCTCGACTTAATTTTTACGGTAAAGGTACACTATTTCTTCTCGTATCAGCAGGACGGCACATGATCCTTTCGATTACATTGGCGTAGTTGTTGTCATATACGACTTTACAGATTTATTTTCGAAATATAAAACCGAGATATCGTGAACGTGACGAGGTGATGCGGTAATGGGTACTTGATTTTATGACCGATAGGGGATTTTTATGAATATTGATTATATGCTGGAAGATATAGTTTATTACACAGATGATTTATTGTTTAAACATGAACACAAATTCAGATTTTCTTAAATTGAACATTTTTAATCTTATTTCAAATAATCTTCATGTAAACTGTGCACATACTAGAAGAATGTCGTTTTTTGATTAAGAGAATGTTTGAGATTTGCGAAAAATTCTACTTCGTTTCATTCAGAAACCAAGTGTAGAAAGTTGACCATTTCAGATGATGATGACTTTATTACTCATAGACAACATCAACAACTTTCAGGTTTTATGATGAAATTATGATATTTAACATAAATTTTGAATTTGATATTGTGAGATTATTTATGATTTCACTTATTGTCTTCAAGTAAAAACCCTAATAATTGAAGTTATAAAAAAAGTTAGCTCTGATTACTACTGTGCGCTCACCATGAAATTGGCTTTTGATTTACGAGATTTTGTGCTAAAAGTTGAGATTCTGTTGAGATTTGTAAGAAAGAAATTAACAGCATTCAGAGTATATAATTACAGACCCCTAATATTCTGTGTACCCATCTTAGTATCACTACGACACAATGATTAAGAAACGAAAACCAATATAATTTTCTTGGAATATTCCTAAAAGTATCAATATAACAAACGATTCAAATATTCAATTCCTCAAAATACTAAACTCGTTAATTAATTTTAATTTTCATCGCCAAAGTTATTTTACAAACAATGTTTGAATGTATAAAACAGTACTTTAATATACGATGTAACTGCACAATTTGAACGTTGTATTTATACAATTATACAAGATACATTAAAAAATGTTTTCGTTGAAGATTGTCGAAAATGTATATTTTAAATTATTATAATTTATAATATTTTATCATCATTTTTATATAATAATTATATCGATTTACATTTTTATTTTAGTTTATCTAAGTTTTTCAGACTTAACTTTAAATTCGATCGAATTCAATACTCGAAATATTCGAAATATTTTCAATAAATATTCAACATTGAATATCTCATCAATATTCAATATTCTAAAACGTTATTTTGATCGTCATCAAATTCAAATTGGTTTTCGTTTCCTACGTTCTTTCGTAAAGATTCGACAGAGCTAATCATATTCTTTGTTCCTCCCCAACGATCTTATGCGAAGGGATAGGGATCGACGGTCTTGCTGGAGCATGGCTGAACATCGTCTGGTGGCGTGCGGAATTGCGTGGACCAGGTGGTGGACTGAGTGACGGTGACCTCGATACTCTCTCTGCGCTCGTTGCTGGTCGTAGGTTTCGCCTCCCACGAAGAGAGGTCCCCATTTCCAGCAGGTTCGGTGCGCTGGGTCTCCGAGGCCCAGTAGTCCTCGTCGTTGGTCCGTTGACTGGTCCTCTGACTGCTCGGCTGTTTGGCATTGCTGGGCTTACGTGGTCGCTCCAGATTTTGCAAGGGCAACTTCTTGGGCACCTGTTTTGGAAATTATTTTATGTAATTAGAAATGAAGAAATCATCGGTGTATTAGAGGTGGGATAAAACATTTCAATTTTATATATCAAAGTAGTTGGAATTTATTTAGACGTGTTCCTTAGAAATTTCCTAATTTTGTTTGACTGATTTCGTTTAAATTGCTACCCTAAGAAAAAAGATCAAATGGGAATCCAAATAGGAAATTTAAATAGGTACCTGTTTAGGTTCCTGCAATATTTACTTTAATGGTAATATGTTGAGTTTATTGAAGGGATTATTAATGGAGCTATTGAAAGAACATAGATGAGTAGTTGGATTCCATTAACCCATTAACGCCTGAGAAAAAGTTACGCATGCAAATCTTTGAAAAAATGTGTTTTATTATATTTTTGAGGTCGCTGATTACGAATCTGAAGTCAAAATTACAAAATTCAAGATGGCGGATCCAATATGGCGGACATTTTTTATCAATATGTAACAGTTGGCTTGAATTTCAGTATATATAGGTTTTTGGGGTCACTGATTACGAAACAGAGGTCGAAATTACAAAATTCATGATGATGGAACCAATATGGCGGACATTTTTTTATCAAAATGCAATAATTGGCTTACATTTTGATGTGTATAGGTTTTTGCAAAAAATTTGCCTGTTAAAATGCAAAACAATAAAGTATTTTAACATGAAAAATATATATAAAACAAAATATCCGCCATTTTCAATTTTGTAATTTTGACCTCAGACCTATACCTATATACTGAAATATACTGAAATTCAAGCCTGAAATTCATTGTTACATATTGATAAATATGTACATAGGTAAGTTAGATTTAGTAGAAATTAGATTCCATCCAATCAACCTACGTAAGCAGATAGGTTACATCAAAAAAACCTAGATAGGTAGTTGGATTTCATTCAAAGAACCTAGGTAAATAGTTGGGTACCATTAAAAGAACCTAGATAAGTAGTTGGGTACCATTAAAGGAACTTGGGAAGGTAGTTGGATTCCATTAAAGGGACATAGGTAAGTAATTAGATTTCATTAAAGAAACCTAGGTAAGTAGATGGACACCATCAAAGGAACCTAGGAAGGTAGTTGGATTTCATTTAAGGAACCTAGATAAGTAGTTGGGTACCATTATAGGAACCTAGGTAAGTAGTTGGGTACTATTAAAGGAACCTAGGTAAGTAGTTAGGTACCATTAAAGGAACTTGGTTAAGTAGTTGGATTCAATTAAAGGAACATAGGTGAGTAATTAGATTTCATTCAAGAAACCTAGGTAAGTAAATGGGCACCATCAAAGGAACCTAGGTAGGTACTTAGGTTCCATTCAAGAAACCTAAATACTTAGTTGGGTTCCATTCAGTAGGAACCAACATGGGAATTTCAATAGACACCTATCTAGGTGATTCTAATGAAACCCAACTACTTATCTAGGTTCCATTAAAAGAACCTAGATAAATCCCTATTTAAAATTCCTATCTCACTTCCTACTTAAGTTTTTCCCTACAGCACAAAATAACAAACATTCATCAGAAACACTTAGCACCTTGCGAGTTTTGGACTCTTCCAGACTAAGACTCGTGCCAGTCTTGCTGGTGGTCAAGCTGGCCATGCTGCTCTGACCCTCTTTCCTCCGGCGCCGACGACGTTTCTCGTCCGTCTGCGCCTTGCGCGCTTCCGACACGTCGTCGTAATCCTCGGGCGAGAGGAAGTGCTGGCGCGCCGACGCCCAGTGATCTTTCCTCTTCGCCCTGGGTTTGTACTTGTCGTTGTCATTGCCACGGTTGCCGTTTTCCGTGTTGCTGTCGCTGTCGGCGTTCCTCTTCTTTTGGTTCTTTACTACCCAGGACGGAGGTCGCTTGGGGCTGCGTTCTTTCAAGGTCACCTGTTTCAGTTTATACTAATTTTAAACGTTGGAATAGTAAATTTCGTGAGTATAAAAGGTCAAATGTAAGAAGTTCTAACTTATTGTAGGAAAAATTGCATTGAATCATATTTGATTCTGGTTTCTTCTAGATTTTGTGTGGAAGAAATATTTTTATCTAGAGATTTTTAGGTAGAACTTCTTACAGAACCATTAAATTTAGACGAACTTATAGTATTTCACTAGAAAATATTGATTCTTCAATTAACTTCATGTTGATGAGTTGGTGGAGTACTAACCCCTGATGAAGAAGAGTTGTCGACAGGTTTATAAAGTTGATTCGAAGCATGGTCATGGCTCTGACTCTTAAAGTTCGCGCTACTCCGACTGGCGAGCCAAGATAAAAGAAACGACATCAAAGCGCAGGAGAATCCTAGTCCCGCTGTCGCTGAAAGCTGGGACCGAGTACGTCTCGGAACCCAGCCACCTCCGTGGTATTCCAACACGGAAAATATTAATAACGTACTGCTTATTATGTATGAAATTCCCACGCCGGAAAACATCCAAGCATTCTGTTAAAAAACAGAAAATTAATGTCTTTCACTACTCCAAAAACATTCTATCTACGATAACACTTATCCAAAACTCGCAAACAAATTAATTTCAGTTTCGCACGAATTTCAACTGGCAAAAATTTCTGGCGAAAGATTATAATTGATGTTTAATTCATGATTCTGTTATGAAAGTTTTATTTGAACTCGTTAGGAAACTAAGAGTTTATTTTTCTTGATGGTATTTTTTGCGTGTATTTTTGAATCGGTACGTACCACTTTGCCCCAGTTAAAAGGAAAAATATAGATGACGTGTGTTATATCAAGGAAGAGAAGTACTGCGGTAATTAATATACAAAAAACGGCTACGAATATCATAAATCGTAAGCGTCCAACTAATGGCAGCATGAAAAGGCTGACTTTGGCAGTGCCGGAACTGCATAGCGTGGCGAGACAGGCCGCTGAAGATATCTGTCGAATAATAACAACTTTAGTGCTCCAAAATGATTCCAGTTTTATTATCTTTCATCATTGTACTTTGAACACATATAATTCATTGAAAAAAAGTCTTCTGAATCATTTTTGAAGTAAATATAATTTTGTTAAAACATTTAATGAGTGCTTAAATTATTTTTAGATATTCTTAAATATTCCACAAAAACATTTAAATTTTTTTTTCATATTCCTAACTTATTTTCTGAGGAAATCATAACAGGAATAGGAAAAGTGTTCCAGTGAATGAACACTACATTTGAGAGACAAAGACAGAAAATGTTATTCAAATAACCGTTCGTTCACTGGTGCTGATTCTTAAATGTTCATTCATTGGTGCATTCACCCTAATTAGGAACTTTTTCTAAAAGTTTGTAGAAAAAGTTTTTACAAAGTTTTTTGAACTTTGAACTTTTAAGTTTTAATTGAAAAATGTATGAATGAATTTCATTAATAAACTAGAAGTGAAATTTGATTTGATGTTTTTTGTGAGATTATTGGTGTTATATTAAAAATGGTCTTACTAGTAATAATAATCTAATAACACCAGTGGTGGTTTTCAAATGGCCTTGTATGTCACAATAAAAGACCAAATGACTGGTGCGGGGCCAAGCCAGGCCGCTGGAAGAGCCATGCCGATCGCGACCATAGTGGCCACGATAGTTGGCATGCGAGTCCCATGAATGGACCGTAGAGTGTATTCCCGGAGAATCCAGTTCCGATGATTGGGAGCTGATTCGCCCCCCTGTCCTGCTGCCTGCTATTGATACATGTGTGATCAGAAAGGAAATTTTACATTTTCCTCCTTTCAAGATTACATTTTCGTGCAAAATTTCATGCATGCAATTGCAATAACAAGTCAAAAAACAAACTTTTTCAACTCTCATGAAAATCTTGACCTTTCTCAATGTAAACTAACAAATCAAAAAACAAACTTTTTTCAACTCATGAAAATCTTGACCTTTCTCAATGTAAACTTAAATTAAAGATGAAAATATTCAAAAATCATTACGAAATGTTATTTTTCATTCAAAAAGTAATTATGAAATGTTATGTAACTGATAATGTAATAACTGGAGTAGAAATATTAAAATTCGATAAAAGTATGAAAGTTCTTTTTCCTAATAAATAAATGAGAAATGTATAGTATCTTGATTAATACTAATGAAAATCATTATACAAAATTTGCTTAATTGAGTTAAATGTTATTACTGTTTAATTACTTAGTGATAAGATTAAAAAAACATGAACAAGAACACGATACTTGAACT
>JABFPQ010000743.1:0-10333 GCA_022817265.1 Masnerella sp. ZL-2020
AAAAGTGATGAGAGGTTATACATTCATAAATCACTAAAAATGTTGTAAAACAAATAGGAAAGAATATATATATCAGTGTTTCGAGATAAACTGCGTCGAATTGCAGTTTATTCGAAAAAACAAACCCTAAAATCACGAGCCATTATTTCTTCCGATGGAAATAAAAGTTGTATACACAATATCATAAATCTTTCTATTATACGACGATCTTCAAGAAATCCGTACATATCTGGCGTTTCCTTTCCCTATTATTCAAAAACTCGATAAAAGTAAATATTATACTGTAGGAGCACAATAAATTATTTCTAGCCGAAATACAATGGTGGATATTTTCTTCAAACCAATGTTAAATCAATATTACAGTCGAAATCCAATTATAAACTTATCTCGTTCAGCGGAAAATGACGACTGGTTCATCCAGAAAGCTATTGAAAAAATTTAAACTTCGTTTGAAGAAAATTGTATGAAAATCATGTTATGAAGTTTTATTGTTGGTAATAAGAAATAAGTTTATATAAGTATAGCGGTATATATTATATATCTTAATAGGGCATGGATTTTCTTTTCAACACAAAACACTAACTGCAATAGAGTATTGAATGTTAAATATTAATAGGTTATATACACTGAAAACATACCTACACATGGAAAAAGGAAAAAAATATTATGACTTATACGAAATGTGTAAAAATGATAACTTTCTAAATGAATTTTTGGTAACAGTAATATAAGTGTTTGGTCTATTGTAAAACGGAAAGATAATTTGAAAATTTAATGAGTTTGGCAATATCTTTGAAAAAATTTCTGATTTAGTATAAAAAATATTCATTTCGACATAACGAAACTTGTTCAGAAATAGTAGCAATATATTACCGTAAAAAAAATTGTTAAATAAAGTATTCTGACATTATTTCGTCGTAAAGATACTAAAATGGAAAAAATCTATAACTTGTCTATACAGAAAAGTACTATAATTCATTCAAACCACACAGAACTACACTGCTATCGCTAAGTGTCAAACCATAAGAAATGCTTTAATATCAAGATTGCATTTTTCTAACGAATTTCAGCGAAATGGAACTTGTATATATAGATGTTGTTTTATGTTTCAAATACCTTTTCTTGTATCAGTATTTGTAACAATGAATATTACCAATTATTTTGTTCACCATTTAAACTATCATGTCCCAAAATTAGAATTTTCATTTTCATTTCCTCATTCTAAAAACTAGTGGTTCAATTTACAACACCAAATAAAGGTTAAATTTAAATGCACGTTACCTATATCTTCTTAACTTGCACTTAATTTTGTAGATTTTAAGGCACTTATGGCGTTTAAAAATAAAACAGCAGTGTCAGAAGTTAATGTTCTAAAGATCAATTTTAGATCCTATATAGCCGGCTTAATTTTATCGTCGGTTTAAAATCAAACTTTTACCGCCATAAAATTTAATTATTATTTGATAAAATCGTATTACAAATTAATACATTTTAATCTAATACAATAAATAAATATGATTAATAATATTATAATTAATAATGACTATCTGTTTGCAGGTAATAGGCTCTAGGTGCAACATCGAAAGATTGACATTGTACCACGGACGGACTTCATTACAGCCAAACAATTGCAACTAAAGAAAACCCGAAAAGACGATAAAAAGACGAAAAACGAAGAAGACAAAAAAAAGCAAAGTGTTATAAATGTGCGAACGTTCGCGTAGTCCGCGGGCGGTCGCGTACCTGTTAATATATGTGTACTTAAGAATTGAGAAGAGTAAGTTTTGGTATGCGTGTGTGCGTGCATTTGAGCAACCGGCTGTACATAGTGAAATGTACAGAACAAATAACCACACGAGAATCTGCCTTAAAAATAGGAAGCAATGAAATAACATAGGAACAAATCTAGCTGGACCATTCTTTACGACGAAACGACCACGTGTCGGTTATACGCGATAAATAAATTATATATAGTGTATTTATTTGTTAATTTATAGTACGCAAGTCTATGTGTTGAAGACGAAGTGGAAAGCATAACCCGATGACTTTTCATTCGGAGAACGTTGCAAAAAATAAGGAACAAGCGAAACGAACAAAGTCAACGGACACAATAAGTCGAAACATAAGCAAAACGATTCACGATTTCGATCAACTATTGACCCCTCGACCGATTCGTCGCCGACGAATCTCGGTGTTTGCGACGTTGCGCATTTGTTCATCCACATTGTTACGTATTCTATAAATAATGATAACAACTTCTTTTAATACGAACCGTTGGTCGCGGAAGTCTTAATTCGTAACAATTATTTGACGTTGTATATTAAATATTTTTACGGCTGTTAATTCGCGACATTGTTATACTTTGTTGGCGCAAAACAGAATTAGGATAATTGATGCGGAAACGCGTGGTTTCCGGTTCGGCGATTCCGCTCAAAATCAATCGTTAAAAATTAACAAATAATTCTATGAAAGCTAGCGAAAAGAAAAAAGAAACGTGCTCGGGAAAATTGTTTGATCTTAATGAATTGCGTGCTTTTTTGCAGACTCTTCAACGTCGTGTAAAGTGTCGCACTTTTTTCGATTCGATCAACCATTTTCGCTCGCAGGTACGCGTCTTTAAGTGCGATTTTGCTTAATTAACGATGCGGTCGGGTTTTAGCGAAAACTTCCGCGATTCGTTGAACCTCGCGCTAATTAACGCAAAAAACGGGTGACAAAATTCAGCGCGCGGATTTCGTGGTCGGAGAACAATGCAAAGTTCCGCAAACGAGGCTGCCAGTATCGAGGGTCGCATAATGTTTCCGCATTTTTTCCGGCGCGGCATAATTTCACCGCGATCGCTCGGGAAACATTTCTTGACGCACGAAACAAAAACCGTATTTATCAAAAAAAATTCTCTTTTATTATTCCGGCTAATTAAAATTTTACAAAAAAAGGTAGCATTGTAAACAAGTATTTAATTTAAAAAAAGTAATTGAAAACGTTCTTTGAATAAAGCAATTGAGAATTTTAATCAAGAGCAGATTATTCCAAAAACGTCCGCGACTATATCTGCAAAAAAGATTTCAAAATCCTCTTCCGTGCATTCGCATCAATTGTATTTTTGTGCGAGGCGTTGTGCAAATGTTTCGCGACTAAAAAGACAGGAAAAACGAGCAAAAGTTTCGCCTTTGTTCGCGGCCTTTGATCAAAGGTTAGGCGCTCGGGGCGCGTTTCGGTAAATGAAAAAAACGAAACTTACCGAAATCGCGGTAAACAATGTCGCAATTCCGGTGGTTTTCAAGGTTATTGTGTTCAGCGGGACGAGATTGGAGCGACGACAGCCGCACGAAAATTGTGCCAAATTAAACGATTTTGTTACTGTTATCATGGATACGGCGATTTTCGTTTTTACGCCTTTAAATCTACTTGACGCAGTTTCAAATTGACATCGATATCTTGTTTAGTTCGAACGTATTGACGCCTCAGGTGAAAAATATGACGTTTAAAAATGTAGATGAAACACCTTACGTTTTGAAATTTACATGAAGCACCTCATGTTTCAAATTCCACGTAAACATCCTCACGTTTCAAAATTTGGTCGAAAAACATCACATTTCCAAATTTAAATGGAGAATTCTACGAGAAATTACCGAACGTGATGTTTTTCAGCCAAAATTTTAAAACGTGAGGTCTTTCACGTCAATTTTGAAACGTGAGGATTTTTATGAGAATTTCGAAACGTGAGGTTCTTCATGTAAATTTTAAAACCTGATGATGTTCACGTAAATTTTGAAACGTAAAGATTTTTACGTGAAATTTGAAACGTGATGTCCTTCATGTAAATTTTTAAACGTAAAATGTTCTTCGTCTGGGGCGTCGATATGAATTATAAATAAACAATATCATGCGTGATTGCGAATCGAGCAGAACTGTTATGTTCGTTGTCGAATAATAGATATTGAAATAAATATCTCGTTTATACATGTCACATGTATTTATGCGACGAATGTTTAATGTAAATACGACGTAAGCGTAAGTACGTCCGGTGCCCTGTAGGCGAACATGGAATGATTCGCACTTTACGATGTCATAAACGCGGGGCACGTCGCGATCGACTTTGTAGATCTGTATAAAGTTCGCGAGACAAGTTGGGTTGAGCGATGTCTAAGTTTAGCGATGATTAATTGTACACTATTAATTGTGAACAATACTGTATCGATGTTATAACGAATTGCGAATATACCGATGCAAGTACTCGTCTCGTAGTTGATAAATTGTGCAAATCGCAATGTCTCGAAGGCGGAAGTCAAAATGTTGCAATGCCAGTTAATTTATGGTTTCCCGGATAAGCCGTAACTTAATTGAACGCTTGAATTTGTTCGGTAAGTGCCTTGTTTCGGATTCCGCTAAAATTGGACGTTCTAAAAGTTGATAATACGGACACTTTTCTTGGTAGCTCGAGTTCCTAACATTTCTACGAACTATTTTCGAAGATATTCCAGAGCAAAGATTCTCGCAAAAGAATAACGATGAATTATTTTACTACACTACAGAGATGGCATATTTTCTCCCCGTACGAATAAGAATGTCAATTGGCTTAAATTCTTATTCCCATTGCAACATTGTGTCGAAGCCTCAACACGATTCGGTGTTTCATTGGGTACATTAAACGTGTCGTGTGACTGTGTGACGAATGTATGACGACATTGTACGCGTGGGTATCTCGCAGTTGGAGTGCAAAGCGTTTCAGGAACCGTTTTGCGAATTTTACGTTCTTCCCTGTGTTCATTAAGTACAAAATAACTTCGTGCGCTTATGATTTTGCAGAACGCGAAACGTTGGAAAATTCATTATTTCCTCGCTGCTCGAGACAAAGAAATTTCACTAGCCTCGTTATTGAGATTAAATCGCGAAATCCGCAGTTACTCGCTTTATCATTTCTTGTTGCTTTTCATTTCGGCTCGAACTTGAAGACGCCATCTGACGATCGCGAACGAAAGTACAAAAACATTGTGCAGATATTTTATTACATAACCGAACGGTAACAAGTTCCAGTGAATGATATTTGTAATAACAAGTTCGTTTTGAATACAAAACGTAACGAGTAACTGCGAATTTCGCGTAAAAACGATATAAAAACTACTCAACAAACTGCCGTCTCTCTCATTATAGTTACTAAACATAGCCACGTTATTGTACGAAAATTCCTCCACAAGTTAGTTTTTGACGTAAAAAGCATAAAACATTCGTTGACCGGATTGAACTAATGATCAACTTTTTTTTCTTTCTATGAGATATTAATCACCGAATCTCGAATTTTTCAAGCGTTTAATAAAAAAAAGTTTGATTATTCCATGAACGACAACAATAACAATCATCATCAGTTTCACGTCGCAGTCATTACTTTCGTATCACCTCTCGCAACCTTTGTTTTATCACACCAAACGATTTGTTCGGGTAACAAAGGTTCGTGGCGCAAAATCAATTACCCGTTTATTTTTTTCTTGCTCGCAAAGAAAATTTCATTTCGTAGAAATCAATTCAAATACACCGCGGGGGTTTGAAATCTCGCGCGGTTAACCGACTCGATTTTGCTGCAGCATTCTAGTCGCATATGAAAAAAGTCAAAAAAATAAAGTTACAAAACATTTTAAAAACTGTGTTACGTAAGTGTCTCAATTTCAGACATCAGTATCTTAATTTCAGACATCAAATATCTTATTGTAAGATACTGATATCTTAATTTAAGCCACTTTTGCAGCACCCGTTTTTAGAATTAATCGTTTGCTTTTGTGTGCTCTTGACTTTTCACCGGTGGTGCCGATTAAGACGTATCTTAAGCTTTATTTTTTTTTCTTACTTGAACCCAATTTTTTCTTTACCTACACTGCAAAAACCAGTTTAAGTAAACATTTGCTTTTGCATCGTTTCGGCATCGAAGCTTCTAATATCCTCTTGACGCAATTTTAAGTCGCGATTCTAGTCAGTTGTATTAAAAAGAGCTACGCGGCGACATTGTTCAGACAAAAATTCGCGTGACGCTGAAACGCAGCGAAATGGTCCCGGCAATTATTCTACGCTGAAAATGTCGTCGCGCTCAATTATAGTCGAGTCAAGTCGTTCGTTTGCAACGATTATAAAGGAAACGTTGTTGAATATTAATTACTGCTGCGAGAATGAGCAAGAATATCTGATACAGAGTATTCGCAAGAGCGACTTTATTCTTTAGAGGAGTGAGGCGTAGAATTGTGTAGAATACGAATCCGCGTATCGCTATTTTTCGACGACGGCTTCGGTATTGGCCTTTCCCCGGAGCGTGTTCCGCTGTCCCCGTTGCATCCGCCACTCCGCCCATCGAACGCGCATTATTAACATTGAGATGAACCCCGAAATCGCGCACTTCGCATTCCCATCGCAGACCAACTCGTAATCACTTTTCGATTTACTACATTATTAATTATTCTTATGATTCTACGTATATTTATCATCATTGCAACTTGTTTAATTTTGATTTCGTTTGTATTATCAACAGACAACGTTTATTTGTTCATTGTTGTATGTTTTGTTTATGTTAATAAAGTGAATGTACTTTATTTGTTCATAAATTGTTGAGTTCATTTTTTTACCCAGACGACGGTCGGCCATTTTGACGTGAGATCGAGAACCCTCGGCGCTGAATCGCGACTAATTGCCGTACGAGACGACGATTGAGATTCGATGGCACTCGGGCGAACTGATCGGATCTTGAGAAATAGCGAGCACATCCTAATCGATCCACTTATCAGCGTGACTGTCACACTCTGTAGGCTAAATATAACGATAAATGGGAAAATTAGACACTTATTAATTAAGAGCTTTACGGAGGTACTCAACAGCAAAGCGTTCAAGTGATAATCCGTAAACAAAATCACGCATCCGCGCCGCAAGTTTGCCGTTTGACGATGCGTTTCATCTTACGATGCAATGACATAGAGCATTTAATCATTTCGGTCTTTCGGCGAGTATGCACCTGCACAAACAGGTTTTTTGCGCTGTCAGTAGCATCATGGAAAATATTCATTTATTATTTGTACGTTCAAACTGACGTTTGAAATGAACAGTCTGACAACATTAGAAAATGATGTATCACCTATCAACGAGTTTAGTCAAAATTAAAAAGTTTTTTCAGTTTTGCGCGTAAGGAACATTTAGATCATCAGCAAAATAAGTCAGATGTGTGCAACGAAAAAAACGTCTAGCTTTAGAAAAAAACGTCATTTCAACTCTAATTCCTATAAATTAACGAATATACACAAATGTTGATTAAATTATATAACTGAAAAGTTTACTCATTTCAGACACAAGCTAAATTTCTGAATTAAGACAATTGAAAAAGGTCGTGGGATTCATTAAGATAAGCTGATATCTGAACGAAATGGTCTGCGATAATGATGTGTTAATATTGGATACTTTTAATTAGAGTGAAATGAAATAAATTAAGGCATCGCCTAAAAATGAGACGAGTTGAAATCAATGTCTGAAAAATGAAATGAAATATTGTATAAAACATCTTCGTATTAAGCTGCATATTTATTCTATATACAAAAATTAACTTATAAAATGTTTCATATCAATATGGCTTTTGTGTTATTACCTGATTATTGCTATCTCTTGAATATCTTTTTCGTCTTAATGGTACACTCTAAAAACTAAGCGTTCTCTTAGTGTTCTTTAGGCAACGTTTAAAGCGAAAAAGTGCTTTAAGCATTCCAAAAAAAGCCTCAAAGTGTTCTTGAGAGAACGCTTGTTTTTAGAATTAATATGTTTTTAGATATACCCCTATTGAACCTAACATTTTCAAAATTATTCAAGAATACGTAAATAATTTGCTGCAGCCAATTTCGAACATCTGGTTTCAAATACATGAGCCAAAGTATAACTAACACATTTGTCAATATATCTATCTGAATTCCTAAGTAAGATAAACTCTTGTTCTTTATTTTTTTATAATCACTGAATAATTGTAAGTAGTGTTCTTCAGAACTATACAATTAAAATTGTATTTTTATGACTCTGAGTATAATTTATAAACTCCTTATAAATATCATGATAACATCTTATCCAAATTTGACATATTTTTCAGTACATTTTTTATATTTCTCCCTACAAACCAATAAACATCGATAAGTAGTAAGATTTACAGTATAAAGTTTTCAGTGTCTTATTAAGATGCAGCCAATTTAAAAGAAATCACTTGTGATTTTTCATGCAATTCTAGTACGAAAGCAAGTTATTGGATCACGGCCTAAACCAGCATAGTTTTTACCGCAGATATAACGTAGAATAATTTATTGCTAAAACGATACGCACATCCATGCTATTAAAGCTAGAAATTTATTTCGGTGCACTCATTCGAATCGACTCGGTCGATTTATTTCTTTCGACTGATCAAAAATTGTTCCCCTCAATTCAAGTGGCATTTATTTATCCGCATAACATCGACTACTATCCATATGCTAGATTTAGTGTCAGACTAATCGGTTGTTTAAAATGATTCATCAAGTACATCAAGTACGTGTATATAAACGATCCAGTTACCGACGCAAAAATACTCTTAAAACTGCGAGTACTCGCAGTGTTTAATGAACAGAACACTTTTAATTCTCGCGCTCATACGTAATTTTCAAACTTGAAATTGTATATCAGAAAATCATATTCTTCTTCATAGTACGGTTTATTTTTTCAGAGCCACGCAATTATCGTCAAAGTTACTCATCATAATTAACTGTACATATGTTGATATCAAGTGATAGACGAATATACAAAATAATAGTCGTATTAAATAATCGCAAAGAATATGTACATATAGATTCGGTTAAATATAAATTGCGCTGTTAAAAAGTCCTCGATAATCAAAAGCGCTACCTCAAGGATTTGTTATAGGTATCTGTGGAATTTCATCGAGTCACGCGGTTTTATCTACATTTTCAATATTGCATGTTATATGAAACATAACGTTCAAACATAAATATACGTATAAAATACATATATGAATATATTTAATGTTTACTATATACATATAGACACATGAATATTGTGTTGTATATCAAAAGTCGTGGTAAATGATCGCGTTTCCAGTCAATTTCCTGTTATCATTTTGTCAAATATTTTAGTAAAGTAACAATATATCGATGTTCAAGTTTTACAAAATATGTTCAACGAAATGTCAGGTAAAAATGCGTGAAAAGTGTCGATGTCGAAGAAATTACTTTTACGAATATTCGCTGACTTTACACTTTGAATATGATTTCAATGTTTCCGCCGCATATCATCAGATAAATTTAAAATCCAAAAAACCGAGGAAGACCGATGTTTTTATCGTCGTTCTACGTTCTGAATGAACGAGGTAGAATTATAGCTCCGGCCGACGTTTTGTTAACATTCTCGTTATACTTTAGAAAAAATGTTCCGAAATAATATGATAAAATATGACAATTTAAAAGTTAAACTATTATATGACGTTAAATTAATCGAATTTTATGATATCGCAAAAAATGATTAATGAATTGACAATTGAATCATTGCATTTAATTTTTTGCAATGTAAATATTCATACGAATGTTATAATAACAAACGTATAATTCCAACATGTTGTCGTTTTGAATACGACCAGCCCCCTTTGCTGTTTTGAAATTATAACCGTCAAAAAGCAAGTTATAAATCATTGTAGACGACGGCAGATATAAATATAAAAAATAGATTTGACGAAGGACCAAACATGCTTATTTTTCAATTTTATAAAATTAGACATCATTTTTGCAATCAATTGACCGTTTGTTTATAGAACAAAAATTTAGAGGCCAAAAAGTTGAAATACCCGAGAAACATTTTTTACGTGATTCTACGAAAATTGTTCCCTGGGACATATGAATGGTTCTAATAACGAACATTCGACGAAAGTAAAACACACCAAAAAATGTCTAAAAGTAGTTGCAGAACTAAAATGAATAGTTATTCAATAGCACAAAAACATAAAAAGTTTTGAATAGCTGTTACACCGACGAATGAAAATGATTTACCAGTAATACAATTTTCATTAGCATTTATACAAATATAGATTGTAAAACAAGTAACGCTGATTGTAATTAAACAATAGACAAGTATTCTAGTCGGTCAAAGTGAAAATAAAAAAGACCTAAAATAAAAACAAAGCAAAACTCGTTCATGAAATGTGATAATAAATATTTGAGCAATGAAATTCCCGCAGAAAATAAACTAGCTTTGCAGTCGCGTTGCGGACAAGTTTTGAAATCACCGTCGCTTGTTCCGCTTTCTTTTTTTATTGTTCGCGTGTACGCGGATACGTTGTTAC
>JABFPQ010000744.1:0-10297 GCA_022817265.1 Masnerella sp. ZL-2020
TGTCCTCTATGGCGCTAATACAAGCAAGACAAGGAAGACGCTATGTGCAGCCACAAATCCCAGAAAAGAGTTCCGCGGCAGCGTACGACGAACCTTACCTCGTCGGTCCGCTGCCGCGGACCTTGATGTAGAACATGTCCTCTGTGTTCACGTGGTATTTGAAATTATAGGTTATCTTTTTCGCCGTGTCATCTGTTATTTTTTATTTGAGTTAATTAATTGATATTTGAATATAATTTCACAATAGGTATTTACTTTAATCTATTTCCATTTACACAATAACACGTATAATAGTCAAATTTGTGTAGGTTAGGATTTCAAAATTGAATTTTACTTCAGTTAGTTCAAGTACGGAGCGAACTAAAATTAAGAACGTTTCCCCGAATTTAGTAACTTTTATTCAGTTCGCTAAATTGTACTGAATATCTGGGTCAAAACAGACTGAAATTCAGTATTCTTTTTTAGCAGTGATATAATTGTTATAATTTAGCGGTGACAAACTTTTGTTATAATCTGATTTAATCAGCTATATTATATGTTTAACCTTTTTAAAATTGTTTTATAATATCATTCGTAAAAACAAAATCATTTGGATGTGTTAAGTTATGTAAATATAAAATAAAACTCAACTCCTTTTAATCTTATTAAATATAGATTAAAATTTCGGACTCGTGATTCATTCTACCGTAAAATCTGGAAGAAGACTAAAGATTTTCGGTAAACAGGATGACTATTTCCATAAAAGCAGACTCTTGAGAAGTACTGTTCACTTTAGAGGCGTAGCATCTCATCAGCCCCGATAGCTCAAGTGGCAAAGTAACAGCGACAACTGCGACATGATCCTGCGACCTGAGTTCGATTCCCGGCGCCAGCGATGTTTTTAGGAGAAAGTTATATACCTTCTGAGATGTATGTGCGCGGGTGTGTGTGTGTGTGTGTGTGTGTTAAAATATTAACTAGTGTCTGATGCCCCTTATTTCCCCTTCTATAAAGGATTCAGTTATGATATAAATATATAAATATTATAACAGAAAAAATTAAAAAAAATAATAATTGGCGATAATTTTTTTTTTCGGTATTTTTCGTGAGTACCGTCTGAGTATCGACGTCAGTACTGTTCTATATTTATTGCTCAGTTGAGCCGTGGACTAAAACTTTAATTAAGTTTGACTTAAATCAATGACTGACTGGACCGGACGGCACATTAACAGATAACAAATAAGGAAGATTCAGGATTTTAGAAATAATTGGTTTTGTAAGTTTGACTTAACGTTTATCAAATTATTTTTGCTCAAAACTCAAATACAACAACATCAACAACAATACTTTCATTTAATAACAAACGCAGTTTAATTTAAGGTGAATCGACCATTCGCATAAATCGCACTAAATAATTGGCAATGTAAAAGGAATTAGTTAATCGCTGCGCGAGAACTCAAGACGAGCGAGTTCGCTGAGTTTCATATTTCCTACAACGTATTTCTTGGGTTAAGGAATTGCCATTCGAGACACCCGAACAGGAAATAGAATTCAAGGAGTTTAAGGATGGGTCATCGATCTTGTGGATCGAAAGCCAGGAATTTTAGTTGGAGTTATAGCATACTTACACTGATTCAGCATGGGAGTACTGAATCAGTATGGGAAAGGGTATTAAAGGTGCGTCTTGACCGTCCGACTGAGTGTCGGTACCTGTCACATTCGCAAGTGCCGCTCGGCCGCGATCCCGCACGACGGAGGGCCAACGTGCGGATTGGTGGCCCTGCGAGCGGAGTCGGCGGCGCTGCACGCACGCGCACCATGACTCTGACGGACTTAGCGAATTCGTTCGCTTTTCCGTTTTACGTACATTTTAAGATAGCGTTCATCGCTATCATTGGTTTTTAAAGTAACAATTCCAAACAAACTCCCCGCCTTGACCACTCGAGACACCCGAGATGGTCAACCCGGAGGATTTGCATTTTAATTTATAAATAGAAATATCATGTTTACTTACTTTCCTTCGTTTCTCTCGACGAATCTCCTCTCTGACGTCAGCAATAGGCAAATCGGAGCAATCGAAGCGGATTTTGTCGCGATATTTCGAGTTTCCTTCGATGAACGATTATGGGACGGACAATTAATTTGAACTCCACAAATTTCACTATCTCAATTTTATTTTGGGTGGATGATCGAGACACCCGACATCCCCGAATTTATTTGTACATAAATTTCTGATTCCGATAAAATTGCGGAGGATATCCTTCGCCAGACTTTATGCTGGGTTCGGGCTGTAGGTGCCGATTGTCGACCCATTCTATCAACCGGAAATCTTGGCGTCTCGACCATAAATATCCGTTATCCCGACACGCGCAATTTTCGCAGACTTTTACAAATCAGGTTGCGCGGCACCACCACGAACGTCGTTGTAACATCCGACAGCAATTTCGGCGATTCAAGAAACGCGCACAACCCGTCTATGTCGATGGTACGCGCGTGATGTTCACTCAACAAGCGGAAAAAGTCCGTCTTGTTTTGCGGCAAGTGCTTCATCGTAATTGACCTATCTCGGGCGCTGGCCATCGGCTCGCGGCGGAGTTTCGTGTTTATAAACACGCGCGTAGTCACTATATTGTCATCTAGACTGTTTTCTTGGAATAAATAGATCTTAATTCCGAGAACTTAAATTATTTTGAATATTTGAATAATTCGACGCGTTTTATCATTTATTTTATCCAACTAGGAACCGCACAATTGTTTTGAATTTAATTTTGTGCACAAACTGACCAAGAGTTTTATCAATAAGTGAACAATTAAGACTCAGAGTTAAACAAATTTTTATTTAATTTTATGTACATTTTAATAGGGTCGAGGTCGGCGCGATCCTACACGAGACACCCGCTTTCCATTTTTCGTCCAAATTCATTCTTGCGAGCGTTAATTTTAATTCATCGTTCCAGCGTAAAGTGATTCGCTTCCCCTCATCTGGCGTACATCTATACTTTCGACTGGTCAGAATGTAATTCGTCGGGATTGGAACTTCGATTCCGAACGTTCTGACCAGCCAACGTTGGTTATTGCGGTCATTTATTGTTGCGCTGGGGTCGTACAAAACCCCAGCGCTCCAATCACTCACCCAGGGAGTTTTTGGCGGAATTATATGTATGGGTGTTTGTCTCACCGCTGGAACTTCACTATCCTCGTTTAAAGTTTGAACGCGTTCGGTTTCGCGCTTCTCGAGGTCCCGCTCGCTCTCGTCGCGGATTTCGGCCAGGAGCGCATTGGCGAAAGCCTCCTGGACGAATAAATCCAATTCCCACTCGTCGGACATGATTTCCAATCAGCAATCGAATCGCAACTGATTTGTTTTGACCCCGTCGATCATTTTCGAACTTAATTTCGCTTATTGATTTAATTGGCAAACGACCTTGAAATAATTCGTAAGATTATTTTAATTTATTTTAGATTTCAACGGAATATGTAATTTGAATTTTAATTTCACGTAAAATTTTTCTCTCAATTTTCAATTAACTTGCAAATTTGTGTAACGTTTCGTGTAGTAATATTGTTTTGAGTTTTAATTTTAAATACTCGCGGAATGTCGTCGCGACTTGGTAGAATCGAGATGATTTTTCCCATAGACCATCGGCACGGTGGATTCAGCGGGTCTCTAATCAATACGATATCGTTAATTTTGATCTCGTTAATTTTTTGACGCCATTTTGTTCTACTTTGTAAAGTGGAAAGATACTCATTACTCCACTGTTTCCAAAAGTGTTCGACCACTCGCGTCACTCGTTGCCACCGTGTTAATCGATTAGTAAGGGGAGCCGTTTGCATCAAAAAATGACCCGGTGTTAATATCGTTAAATCATCGACATCATCATGCAGTTTAGAGATCGGTCTTGAATTAAGACACGCCTCTATTCTGCATAATATCGTCTGGAATTCCTCCAAAGTGGGGTTAAATTTTCCAATTATGCGTTTCAAGTGATACTTCACGGATTTCACCCCGGCTTCCCATAAGCCGCCAAAATGGGGGGAGGCTGGAGGTATAAAATGCCATTTTATTTCCCTTGTTGCTAAATCATTGACGAAATATCTATTTAAAATCGAGAGTTTGTACGCACGTCTTAATTCAGAGCTGGCGCTCTGAAAATTAGTGCCATTGTCACTGTACATGTGACCGGGCAAGCCTCTGCGTGATACAAAGCGATTAAACGCGGCAATGAATGCCGGAGTGTCATATCGCGATACCAATTCCAAATGAACGGCGCGTGTAGCTAGACATATAAATACTGCAATGTATGTTTTAAAGGTTTGATGTCCCCGTCCGCTTTGTTCGCGGACAAAAAACGGCGCTGCATAATCCGTACCGGTGTGTTCAAATGGTCGAGACTGCGTGCATCTCGCTTTCGGTAGGGATGCCATATATTCCTTTCCCAACTGCGCCTTTTCACGTTTACCCATCACACAATTGTGTATCAAGTTTTTTGTTGCGCATCGCGAATTAATTATCCAAAAATTTGACCGCAAATTTTGCAATGTCAATTGTAACCCGCCGTGTAACGTGTTCAAATGTGAGTTCAGAATAATTAGCGACGTTAAATTACAATTCGGTAGAATTATCGGGTGTTTTTGGTTTTCCGCGAGATCAGATGAATTTAGTCGACCTCCGACCCGCAATATCTCATTCTGATCCAAAAATGGGCTGAGTTTTAGAATATTAGAACTATTGCTCAATTTTTTGTTTGATTTTATATCACTTATTTCACTCGCGAACGCTCGACTTTGTACTTGTCTCATAATGATCAATTTCGCGTGTTTTATCTCTTCACACGTTAAATAATTCTCGTTCGCGATTGAAAGTTTGCTTTTAATTCGATTATAAAATCTATATATATAAGCAACTACACGAATTAATTTTTGCCAACTAGAGAAACGATCAAAGATTTCAAATTTTAAATCGATAGAAGCAGTTAAAGTATTAACTGTTTTTCTAATTTCTTGGTTTGTTTCGAATTTGTTTTCAATTTCTATCTGTTTATTTTCGGATAAAAACGATGGACCTTGCCACCATAGTTTTAAATCTTTCAATTCGTCGACTGACACGCCGCGTGAATTGGAATCCGCGGGGTTTAATTTAGACTTAACATAACCCCATTTAGCATCGGAAATGTTCGTTTGAATAAATGAAACTCTATTCGCGACGAAAACTGACCAATTTGAAGGGTGCTTAGCCAGCCACGCAAGAGTAATTTGTGAATCAGAGAAGCATAAAATATCATCAATTTTATGTTCGATTGAATTTTTAATATGGATGATAGTTTTTGCTAAAAGTTCCGCGGCACGCATTTCAAGTCGCGGAATGGTAACGGTTTTCAGTGGCGCCACCTTTGATTTAGCCATAATAAGCGAGACGTTCACTTCTCCCTGCGCATTGATCACGCGCAAATAGACTACAGCGCCGCACGAAAGGGTTGACGCGTCGCTAAACCCCACGAGTTGCACTAAAGCTGAGTTTTCATCAACTCCGTACCATCTTTTAATTTCAATACAGTTTAATTCTGTTAGTTGTTCGCGGAATTTAATCCATTTTTTAATCAGATGTTCAGGAAGATTTTCATCCCAATCGGTTTTTTGTAGCCATAGACTTTGGATTAATTGTTTCGTAACAACTGTTACCGGGGAAATCCACCCTAAAGGGTCAAAAATGCCCGCAATTACAGAAAGAATGTGCCGTTTAGTAGGCTTAATTTCAGTTAATTTTGTAGAGTTGATAAAAAAAGAGTCTGTTTTTTCCCTCCAATAAATTCCGAGTATTTTAGAGTCGGAGTTTTCTGATTTGTCTAAGTTTAATCCATACCGCATTCATTGTCTTTATGGCTCGCGTTTGTTTTCCATTTATTCAGTTTCAATCCGCCTTGATTCATCAACGCGACGATTTGATTTTTTGTTTCATTTAATTCGATCGAATTATTCGCGCCAAATAGTATGTCATCGACGTACATACTATTCGGTACGTGCGCGCGCGCGAGCGGATATTTTTCGCCGTGTATATTGGCTAATTCTTTTACGCAGCGCATCGCGAGGAAAGGAGCGGGCGCTGTACCGTACGTCACGGTTTGCAATTCATAAGTTTCAATTGGTTCTTCTCTCGAATCGCGCCATAAAATACATTGAAACGGTCGGTCTGTTTCATGTACATAAAATTGCCGAAACATCTTTTCGATGTCGGCGCTATACACTAGCGGGAAAAATCGCCAATTTATTATTATCTGCGTGATGTCCTTTTGTAGTTTTGGGCCTACGCAAAGTGTGTCGTTTAATGAGAGTCCGCTATCCGTTTCGCTAGATGCATTAAAGACAACCCTAATACTAGTTTTTTGCCCGACTTTTTTCATTACTGGATGATGCGGTAAATAAACGCGTTTGTTTGTTTTGACGGCCGTCGCGTCGACCTTTTTCATGTGGCCTAGTGACCTATATTCTGTCATAAATTCAAAATAAAGACTTTTTAATTCGCTATTATTTTCAAGTCTTTTTTCCAATCGCTCGAAATTTCGCAAAGCGGTTTGTTTTGATTCACCTAATTCTGATTTTATTTTTTCGGACTTAAAGGGCAATTTAACTACGAAGTGAGATGACTCATCGATAAAAGTCGTCGAATTAAATAAGTCTTCGCACTTTTTATTTTCTGGCGAAATGCATTGTTTTGGTAATGAGATTTCTTCCATTTCCCAGAACTTTTGCATTATTTCCAGTAATTCCGTGCAATTGTGCACTGTTATTTTTTGATGTTCGTTATTTTCAGAGACCCCTGATATTACGTAACCGAAAATAGTGCTTTGCGCGATAAGCGTTTTGTTTTTAGAAAATAATGTTTGACCTGTCAAAATTAAAGCGAGATAGTCGACGCCTATAAGTATATCAATACTTCGATCAGCTGTTTGATCGAAGTCGGCAAAGTCGATTTCTTTAATTTGCGGAAACTCTTTCAGATTTACACATTTAACTTGATAGGCTGTTATTTTATTTATAATGAACGATTTCATTCGTAATTTAAACTCTGTATTTTTTCGCGATAATATCTCGAACTCGGCTTCATTTTTCACATTTTGAGTTGCATTTCCGCCCAACATTTGAACAGTAGCGTTAGTCCTTTCGCGTCTCAATCTCAAAGTTTGAGCCAAATTTTCACTAATGAAGGATTTTTCCGACCCCGGATCAATTAATGCGCGCGCAACTACTTCGCGCCCATCGAGGCTTCGAACTCTAACAAGCGCAGTAGCTAAAACTGTGCTTTTTCGTATATTGGTACTCAAAAGCACATTTGTTTCATTTTCTACGCGATTATTGCCGGACGTGGACGGATTGTTAATATTGTCTTTTTGAGGTTCGTTTGAAATTGAATTTGGCTGATTGACTTTGCGCGGGAGATTTTCAAAATGAAGAGCGGTGTGGTGTTGTTTACCACATTTTTTGCATTTATTTTGAGACTTGCAATCCTTTGGCGTATGGCCATAGGTTAAGCAATTTTTACATAATTTTTTATTAACGGCAAAGTTAAATTTTTCTTGAGTGTTAAATTTGTTAAATTTCTCGCATTTATAAATTGGGTGTTCGAGGTTACACAAAATACATTTTGTTTTATTTTGGTCAGTGGCATTGTGCGAATTAAATTTTCGCTCTTGTTTACCGGACGCGGGTTTGTTTATTATTGAAGGTTGAATAGCCTCTAATGTCGTGATTTTGCTATCTATGAACTTATTGAATTTCGATAACTCCGGAAAATCTAATTGGTCGCAAATTGATTGCTCCCATTCCAAGCGCAATTTAGAATCTAGTTTTTTTGTTAATAAATGAATTATTAGGGGGTCCCATGTATCAATTTCCATGGAAAGCCCTTTTAATGAATTTAACGCAGATTGATATGTGTCTCTAAATATTTTTATGGATTTTAAATTGTCATGATTTATCGCTTGTAGCTCTGTTATTTTGTTCAAAATTGACGAGATTATAATTCTTTTATTCTCGTATCTATTTTGCAATAATTCCCAGGCGACGTTATAATTATTTGCCGTAAGCTCGAGTGCTTTTAGGCAATTTGACGCTTCGCCTGACAAACATGTTTTTAAATAATGAAATTTTTGAATACTATTTAACGACAAATTGTCATGTATTATCGATTTGAATACATCTCGAAAATTTGACCACTCTGAATATTCGCCTCGGAATTTTGGCAATTCAATTTGTGGCAATTTAATATGGTGATTGACTTGAGTAGTCGGATCGACCATAGTACTATTATGCGCGGGAGTATTTGAACTATCTAACTGAGGAGACAGTCTTTCTACGTGATCGTTGTAGAATAATTCGGCATCGTCGAAAGCCGCAATTAATTCATCGAATTTATTTTTAGTGAAATATTCATATTGTTGTTGTTGTGAATCCGAATTTAAAGCTTGTATTTGCGCATATATCTGTTGCGCTTGTGCGTAGCATTGGTTAGTTTTAACTAACTTTTCGCGGAGGTAACCCAAAGTTAGTTTTTTAACCCCCAATTTTTTTGTATTTGATAAAAATCTTTCAATATCCTTTTGCAATAAAATCAATTGATTAATTAAAGCTGCAGTAGCCTGCTCCGCCATTCTTCCAAACTTGACCCAAAGGTCAATGTCCGCGCGGCCAGTCAGTCAATCCGGTGCCGAAGGACCAAATTTTGTACGATATTTTTAGCTCTTTTGAACAGTAAACTTAAAATTTTTGTGTAATTCTTTGTAACGATAACTGACCTGACCGGACGGCACACTGACAAGTAACAAATAAGGGAGATTAAGGCGGTTAGAAAATAATAAGTTTGGCAGGTTTTTTCCTTTAACTTTAATGAACTTTATTTTTCTTTAAACTCAACAACAACAACAATACAAACTTCAAATCGCAAAGGATCGCATAATTTGAATTCTAATAATCAACGGTTACATTTATCGCATTCAATGACTCGAACATGTTTAAATAAGAATAAGCGTAGGTTTTTCAATATATTCGCGCAACTTAAAGCGAGCGAGTTCGCCAAGTTGATATTTTGTATTTGGAATTAATTAGGAGGATATTGCGAGTCGAGACACCCGAACTCGCAATAGAATACAAGGAAATATGGAGTCGGAAATCGATCTTGTGGATCGAAAGAGAGGATTGGACGATGTTTCATTGATTTATACTTACACGAATTCAGTTGGGATGGACTGAATTCGTTGCGTGAAAAAGGGAGAGGTGTTGCACGGAAAGTGCGTCTGTGCGTTCCGACTGAGTGTCGGTACCTGTCAAATTCGCTAGTGCCGCTCGGCCGCGATCCCGCACGACGGAGGGCCAACGTGCTGATTGGTGGCCCTGCGAGCGGAGTCGGCGGCGCCGCACGCACGCGCACCATGACTCTGACGGACTTAGCGAATTCGGTCGCTTTTCCGTTTTACGTATATTTTAAGATAGCGCTCATCGCTATCATCGGTTTTTTAATGTAACAATTCCAAACAAACTCCCCGCCTTGACCACTCGAGACACCCGAGATGGTCAACCCGGAGGATTTGCATTTTAATTCATAAATAGAAATATCAAGTTTACTTACTTTCCTTCGTTTCTCTCGACGAATCTCCTCTCTGACTTCAGCAATAGGCAAAGCGGAGCAATCGAAGCGGATTCTGTCGCGATATTTTGAGTTTCCTTCGATGAACGATTATGGGACGGACAATTAATTTGAACTCCACAATTTTCACTATTTCAATTTTATTTTGGGTGGATGATCGAGACACCCGACATCCCCGAATTTATTTGTACATAAATTTCTGATTCCGATAAAATTGCGGAGGATATCCTTCGCCAGACTTTAAGCGGGGTTCGGGCTGTAGATGCCGATTGTCGACCCATTCTATCAACCGGAAATCTTGGCGTCTCGACCATAAATATCCGTTATCCCGACACGCGCAATTATCGCAGACTTTACAAATCAGGTTGCGCGGCACCACCACGAACGTCGTTGTAACATCCGACGGCAATTTCGGCGATTCAAAAAGCACGCACAACCCGTCTATGTCGATGGTACGCGCGTGATGTTCACTTAACACGCGGAAAAAGTCCGTCTTGTTTTGCGGCAAGTGCTTCATCGTAACTGACCTATCTCGGGCGCTGGCCATCGGATCGCGGCGGAGTTTTGTGTTTATAAACACGCGCGTAGTCACTATATTGTCCTCCTGACTGTTTTCTTGGAATAAATAGATCTTAATTCCGGGAACTTAGATTATTTTGAATATTTGAATAATTCGAC